>QOVD01000189.1:0-36610 GCA_003521225.1 Tuber microsphaerosporum | reverse complement strand
GGGTACAAAAACTACATGCATCATCAGATATGGCAGAAAAAAACCCCAACGATCCACACTGGCGCCAGTGGAAAAAGCCATCATGCCAAGACCCTCTGGTGTGGGCCCAACCGCACGATCCCGCAGACAAGAAAGAAAAACAAGATACGCTGACCGAAGCGGACGACAAAGTAAATCCCCAAAACCCTACAGGCAGGAAACAACAGGAAAACCACTTGCCATAAACTCCTACCCCCTGACAAAAAGAACACTGCCTGTGCAGCGAAACAAGGAACGAAACGTCTAACCAATACAAGTGAAAGGAAAGACAAACAAGAGCAACCCATGAGAAAGAAAACCTAACCGAGACATAGAGTAAACACCTACACTAACGATCTCAGAAAGGGGCCGGCCATCACCCTTGAAACGGAAACGAGGGGCAATCATAACAGGGAAGAAGCCAGCGAAATTACATCGTACCAAGGCTCAAAGTCATTCAAGGAGGCGGTGCAATACCATGAACTGTCGTAACCAAGAAATGCGACCGTAGGCAGTCGCGGGGCCGAGTGGAGCCACCAGGCAGAGAGGATACCAGCCGAAGAAGTGGTCCCAGCCGTCCGTGTAAGCGAAGGCCTGGGAGGAACAAGGAGGTGGCTGTAACCGGGCCACAGGAGGAGACGACAAGACGAGGAGAGAGGGTGGAAGGCAAACAACTCGCTAGAAACAACCGACAAACAGGCCATGCTCGAGTGATTTCATACCGAGAGGACGATAGTGAGCACCACGAAGTTACTGACCGAAGCTTTCCCCAACGAGGGACAAGCCATAGAACCAAGGGCGTACTTTCACCAAGGTCCGGACACCGTAACGCCGACCGTAAACATAGAAAGAAGTAAAGCCGACCGGGACGATCGCTAAGCGAGGCTTGCGACCGTGGGACGAAGGGGTGTGTGAGAAGAACCTTCAAACAACTTCTAGGACAACACTTTCTCAAGGCGAGGCCATAATAAAAGAGGAAGAAGGTAGTGTCGTCACCCTCCTAGGCAGCGGGGCCATCACAGGAGAGGAGAGAGAGGGGGTTGGAGTTGACGATGATATCTCATGGTGTTGAGATTTCAATCGCCGGAGGTGGAGAGGAGATCGTTCGTGGCTAACTACTCGACTGTCACGGCCTCTTTATATAGGCGTTCCTCCCACAACCCTAACCCTTGTGACTCATGCCCTTGAGTCACACGACCTCATGACTCGTAGCAAGTCATATGTGAAATCCATCAGCTGACTTCCAACCAGTCAGCTGCGCAACATACCTAAACCAATCATAATTCATATAACAATTCATGTGCGCAACTCGCATCACATGAGTGAAACCCATGACTCGCAATGTGAGTCATGTGCGAAAGTCATACATCATATTACCACAATCCTGCGTCATGTAAAAACATCAACCAATAACATTATAATGATAACATCGCAAGTGCCAGTCATGTGAAACAAATCACAAACCTATGACTCATAACCATGAGTCATGTGAAACCAAATTCCTCGCTTAGTCAGGTTTGTGACAAGAAACTTGGTAAACCAAATAATTCTTGCATCTCTGGTAATTCATCTAAGACTGCCTAAAGTCCTATATGGCCTGTAGTATAGCCCTTTGCCTCAGGGTTATTCCAGTGTGGTTTCTCTACTTCTCAGTTTTTCCTCATGGACAGTAGTCCCTTGGAGTCACTATGGAGACTTTGTTCATCCTATCTTGCTAGTCTAGAAGTAGAATAGTGGTGAGATTTTTAGCCCTCACTAAATTAATATTACTGTAACTACTCTGGAGATAGAAACCATTGCCAAGAGGATTGCGTACATGATTACCGTCAAATTATACATCAAATAGAAGAGAGAAAAAAAGAAAAAAAGGAAAGACATATCAAAACTCTATATACTATTAATCTATAAGAGTAAATTCTACAACTTCATTTCGACAGGAGAACTTGGAGCTAAAAGTTCCGCATTGTGATTTTCTGAAGTGCCCAAACTAATTAAGTTGGCTGCCTCTCAATGTGTCCAATCACCCACTGTCAGCTCCCTGGGCGCAAAGCTTTTTATGCTAAGTTCTGAATCCCAGGATCCATCAACAAGGAAGGATATTCCTGTGCTCAAAAAGCTTTATATAATAATCTTTTACCGTGAGTGACTCTGGTGCCACTTCTCCTATGCCCTCCCCACTGCCGCTGTAGTCACCACTCGGTGTTTACCAAAAGTCCACTTCTCAATTTCCTTCTGGTCTTTTTTCTCTCAGATTTCTTCTGTAAACTCCTTAATCAACCCTTTAAAAGGCTTATTCACAGCCACATCAAGGGGCTGGGTCATTGGTGTTGTTCCTGCCGGGATCAGGGATGGTATAATATTCTTTTCTTGGCAGGTTTGAACAACTTGGGAGATGGGTGTGCACGGTAACGATCAAAGATAAATAATACCCTCCGGTTTCCAAAGATTGGAACCAGGAACTGTAGAATAAATTGAGTGAACAAATTTTTATTAATTCAACCAGCAGGAGAAAACTCCACCTGAACCCGCTTATCTCATAGATGTGATTCTCGTTACCGTATTCTTGCTCCACTTGAAGCAGTAAAGATTACAACAGAAGGCATTTGAGGCACTCCATCAGCAAAAATGCAAAGAAAGAGGGTCATTGACGCTTTTCAGAGCCAAATTCAACACTCTTTGACCAAACATTCTTTGCACCCATAATATCATAAGTCCTGCCAATCAAATAATTTCAAGCAAGTGGAGTTTTATCCACATTATAAATGTGATACTCAGGAATTGCACCTTGATCATCATTGCAGATAAAATAGAGGGAGAGCGGATCAAGTAACTGGTTGAGAGTGGATTGCAATAGTGGTGCGAGTATTCAGTTTCTTCGATTGAATCTTAACCATTCCAGAATCTGCTCCTTATAGTTTTCCCGTAAAGACTGAGCGGTATTTCTCACAAATCATAAAACAACTCAGTCTCGTGATCAGAAGCCAAGAAACCATCCAACAGAATAAACAAATAGTCCTGAAGGAAGCTCTGGGTAGGTGCTTCCCCACAGGTCTTCTGCCTTCCTCCAAAACTATCTATCTCTTACTGGTCTTCCCTGCCCTCTATACTCGAGAAATCCATCAAACAATTTTTTCTCTATCTCTGGCCATTGGCAGTTAAAAACTATTGCAGCATCACATTATGAACTATTACCACCAACTTGCTTAATAATTCTTTCTGTATTTTCTGGCTTGCTCTATCGCACAATCATGCTTTTCAGTATCTAAAAAAAAGGATAACACTTCAGTGAGTATTGGAGGTCACATCTTTATCACTGTATTCGCTATGGTATTGAGTATGCGAGAGTACTCTATCCAATTCGGCACCTTCATCTTCCTCCGTCATATATAACTTCTTTCAACTTGCTGACAAGGTTTAATCTGTATCTTACCAATTTAGTATTATGTTGCATACATTGTGGAACATACTTCTTACCCGTGGCTTCACACTACGCCCCTCAAGGGATCTCGGCTTAGGATCCCAGTGCCCCACCCTTCTTTCATTCTCGTTATTCTCTTTCAGCTTTGCCAAACATCTTCTAACGGCTGGCATTGTGGCTAAGAATACTGCGGTTATCTTTCTTTCTCACATTTTTATTGAACTTTTGGTTTCGTGAGTGATTTTGCGTGTTTACTGGTACTCTTGTAATCAAGCTTATGCTGTTTTTAGGTCCTCTATCAAGCTCCTAAACTGGATAGCCTTGCTGATCACATCCTTGGCAACAGTCTCTATCTCCAGAGTAGTTACGGTATACTTTTTGGCTCAGGCCTTGTCATAGTCACAGAATTTTTGTTTTAGAAAAAGGATAGTGATTGCAGCGGTGCTAAAATAGTTCCCAATATGACAAAAAAAAGGCTCATACTAACCACTAAAAGGCTTGCCTAAATGCTAGTGCCGAGATTTTTAGTCTCTGCTAAACTAATATTATACTTTTTAGCTCAAGCCTTGTCATTGTCACAGACCCTTTGTTTTAGAAAAAGGATAGTAGTTTCAACGGTGCTAGAAAAGTTTTCAATGGGATGAAAAAAGGCTCAATTCCACCTCTGAAATGCTCACATTAACAACTTAAAGGCTCACTTATATGGTGGTGCTGAGATTTTGAGACCTACCTCTGTCAGTAAGCTGAACATCTCTCACACCAGCTTGTACCAGCCCAGTTCAGCTCCTAAATGGCTACTTTGATCTGTTCTTCACCCTATCAGAGTTTGTCTTCACATGAGTACAATACTTCTTTACGCAATATCTAAGGCTACAGGTATCTGGTCATGATAGGGACACCACTGTAAGACTTCCCTCATCGAGAGCAATCTTTAGAGCCTTTGAATATCCCATTTGCACTGTTTTCAAGGTCTGCTCTTCACACTTTTACACTTTAGTGGAATTTTGAAGTACTGACAATCCTATAGGATTCCTCAGGGTCCAGGCATGCTATCACCAAGCAGATACTACCGGTAGATTCCCCTCATCAAAAGCATTCTTCAGAGACTTTGAATGTTTCATTTACACCATTTTCAAGGTTTTTTCTTTACACTTTTGCACTTTGGTGGAATTTTAGACCATTCAACACCATGAGGAATACCTCAGGCTACAGACATACTATTACCAAACAGATACCACCATTAGATTCCCCTTATCGAGAGCATTCTTTAGAGCCTTTGAATGTCCAATTGGGACCATTTTTAGCTGAGCCATCTATTAGTTATATATAGAGTACTAGTATACAGTAGTAGCTCAGTTTATCAGAAGGTTTGGATAACTAAAATTATACAAGCCTAGAAATTACGCTACTAGCCTAAATAGGAAATTTGGACTAAGAACTGTGACCTGAAACATCTCTGACTAGAGTCTTTATTAGGTCAAGGAATTTTTCCAGTATTTTTCCGGTACTTTTTCCGTTATTTTTCCGTTGTGGAATTTGTCTCCCAAGGGACTTCCTAGTATCCTAAATAAGACTCTGAACAGCTTGCTTAGCGAGTACAACCTTTGCACCTCAACTCAGCTATTCTCATCTAATCCTCCTTGTCTACTCCAGAGTAGGACTATTATTGCCCTTGGATACAACAACTAGAGTTTTATAATTTGGCACCTTATCCACCTGTGTCTCATAAGGCATAGGAGTCAAATGTGAACTTTTGCTGATTGCTTGTATTGGTTAGATTTTGTTTCTCAAGAGGTTGTATGGACTAGGGTTTATTTTGTGAATTAATCTGAATTAACTATTTAGAAACTTTATCCCTAGTACTTGTATTATTTTTATTAGAGGAATTATCTAAAATAAAATACCTATTGCTTTAAGTAGTATAAAATTGACAAAAGTATAAAGAGTATCTTGTAAGATAAATGAAGGGATTGCATAAGTTATATTTAATCCAAGTTGGCTATTTTTACTTTAATCTATCACTATATTTCACTGTTATATTAACAAATAGTAAGTAGAAATCTAGATACAAATTAAATCAACTTAACTGTATGATTTCTGCTTATTGAGCCGACCAATTAATTCAATTCTTTATAAGCAGCTTTCTACTTATTATTCAAGTGAGTTTGATAAGTTTTAAGTTTAATAGGAAATGTCTTTAGTTTCTGTACTTTAATTATTATAAAAGGTATATATTTATTTAATAATAGTTAAAGTACTTAAGATATTAGAAAATAAGTATTTAAACAGTGTAAAATATATTTCATAGCATTCCCAGTATTAAAATAAAATAAGAGTTTGAGTATTATTCTCTTGGATTGAAGTTACATGAATTAATTTTACTTAATACTCCTAATATTGTAAAAAATGTTAGTATATATAAGAAAAATCTGAATATCTATTTAAATAATCTAATATTTTTGAATTATTCTGGCTATAGGTTTCCAATATAGATTATACAAGCTTATTTACAAAGCTTAATATATTTACACATATGTTATATAAGTATACTATCTAGAAATATAATAGATTAACGGTCAAATAATTTGTTTACTATTTATTGAGCACTTAAATGAAAGTATAAACATATGTTTTAAGCTATAATGTCTAGTTTAGGCAGTTACAATTGAGATTTAGGTAGTAATTTGAGAAGATAGATAAGTTAAATATTGCAATAACTAATATTTTCAGTCAAATTTATAAGTAGAGAATATTAGATTCAAAAATGAATCAAATTAGGCACCAACGTTAAGTGGAAGGTTATAGATAATATATTCTATTTTCCTGATATGTTAAATACTATAAAAATACACTTTTAGTAGTTTGGTGATTTTATTTCCAAGATTGCTAACAGTTTAGATTATAAGATACAAATCTGAATCGTATATAATAATAGTGAGATCAAATTGGGGGGGCTTCCCTGCATAGTTTCAAAGTTTATGTAGAAACTAAGAAAATGATACTATAGTAGATTACAAAGAAATAGAGTTATTACTGGTAGTATAAGTCAATAAGAAGATATTTCACTACAAAGTATATTGAATTTGTAGACTGCTATTGGCTTATTATTAGCTATGATAAAATTGAAAGATTGCCATGAATCTAGATAAAAAAAACTTGACTTAGGATAGATAAGTATTGTATAATCCTTTCATGTATCCAGCTGGATACTCTTCATTATTGTTTCAATTTTATACTCCCTAAAGCAATTAGTGATTTATTCTAGGTATTTTGTCTTAAAATACTTATATAAGAATTATAATTTCTTATTATTAAATAATAATTACTGATTGAAATTCACCATACTTAAAGGTACTTGCTGACTAATTTTCAAGGTTGTATCTCTATTATTAACAGAGTTAATCAAAGGTAAACTTGACTTTCCATGGCTGCCACATGTGGGCGGTTACTAGGTGATGGGCGGTTTCCCTGTGAAATACTGTTGCGGGTCTTCCCCGTCAGGCGTACTTTTGTGGGAATTGGCAATCTTGACTGCAGAGGTCCCGGTAAGGACGGTTTGCAGATGAAAACGGAAGAAAGTAAAAACCGATAATTGAAGCAGACAAACAGATGATGGATAGCCGTACTTGATTGATCTGATCAAGGACGAAACAATAATGGATGCAAACTAAAAGGATGACTTCTTCAAACCGAAGAAAAATCCCACTCCGCTCCCTTAACGCTTCAAGGTGGTTCCACCTCTCTTAAATCAGAGGAAAGTACTAGCTAAGCCGCCAAGCTTCCAACCTTGTAAAACCATACGCAATCATCATATAAGAATACAAAAGATCGTGAACGCCACTGGCCTGTGCCACAATACGTTACCTGAGGCTCTTCTTTTTAGAGAATGGGAATATGAGGTCTAAGGCTCTACGTGGGCGTTAGTGCTAGGAGAAACTTTGTACTGACTATTCATCTTCCCGAGTGACAACTTATGACCACCTAAAAATCTGACAGACAAGTAACCTCAACCACCAAGACGTCCTTATTAAAAGTTATATCACACCACAGCCGTCACCGGCTGTGGTTCGCAAAACAACCAACTAAAAATCTAAAGCTATCCCAACCCAACGCCATATTTCTCGCTTTTGGGAGGTTGTTCAAAGAAGAAAACAGTCAAGATATACAGCACCCAATCCCATACATAGCCCTTTCAACCTCCTTCTTAACCCTGTACCAATCCTCCCGCCGGGTAGCATATTCATACACTTCCTCGACTCTGAATATCCCGCCAAACCGATTCGGATCTGCGATCACGGTCGCCATTTGCTTCGCGTGCGATGGGTCGATGAGGTATATCTGCGAGAGCTCGCGGAGGGCGTTGAAGTATGGCACCAGCGGCTTGATTTTCAACGTTGTTATGTAGGCATGGTAGTGGTTCAAGTCGCTTGGGGCCATGACAATTAGAATTTTGGGTACTGGAGGAAATGCTTTTCCTTTTCTCTTTTTTTTTGGAGGGGGGGGTAAAACCTGATTAGTTTTATGGCACCATCAACGCTGATGCGCTGACGCTTGATATGCTTGCACAGAGAGGCGAAAAGTCGAATCCCGACTTCTTGATTAAAAACGTCTAAGACGTTCTTGTCTGTGCTACCGATGAGGAGCTTTGTGTGGGAGGATACGACCTCTATCACTTGTATTGCGGTCTTGGTAGGACCTATGTCGAAGTCTCGAAGGCCCGCATCGCCGATGGTCCCGGGGTTGAAGTCTGTGGTTTGCTGGGTGATTGCGAAGAGGTGGTCTACTTCATCTATCAGGACCTATGGCATATAAAATTAATATACGCATAAGATTAGATTAATGGGTCTTGGGTGTATCACGTCTATTCCCATATTTAGCCCAGCAGCAACTCTTTCGTCAAGCATCTGCTCGAACCGCTTTTTTTCCTTAGCGGCAGGGTTTAAAAAATCTCTGGGATCCGTAAGCTTTGCTGCCACGAGCTCTTGCTCGTAAAATACGTCTATCATTTGTTGGATAAGATCACCAACGTTGACCAACTCTAAAAATGTAACTAGAGGCGGTACTCCAGGTTGAGAGTGCTCCGTAATTTCTCGGGGGTTATATTTCGATAAATGTTCAACAGCTTTGTCAAAGCCAGCCTTCACGTGCCGTGGGCCAAGTACTTGAAGCAGTGCAATGAATATCTGCTCGCACTGCTCACGGCTACCATGTGTTAGTCTTATATCCACCCGAAGGGAGCAAGCTGCCTACGCTTCTTCTCCAGTCTGCCCACCAGCACTGGCAAACAACGCAGCCCTCTCAAGACTGGACTTGGCGGAATGCACAAGGTTTAGCGCAACCTCTAGACTGAACAACGACCGAATCCCTTCTAGTCTAGAATTCATGATTGCTGCCTTTGCGGCCAATTCAGTAGTTGGTGGCGGCCCAGGGGCGGCCTGTCCTGGAATCACGGGTGTGCCAGGGCGAGATGCATTGGGGGTCTCCGGGACGCCAAGTGAGTTCGAGTTCACATATGGGCTTGTCTCGGCGGGCTTTGTCTCGGCAGTAGAAGCGGTTTTTGCTGAGAAGGGAGATGGAATAGCCGAAACGGGCATGAGAATAACTTTTTTGAATGTCGATAAAAAATCTCGCTTGTCTGCTTCTCGGTTGATGTTGCTCATGAAAAATGATTCGGTGGCTGCGTCTTCTTCTAGAATCTTGGGAACCAGTCAGCATCCTATAAATCAGCAGACGCCAGATAATAGACCTACCTTTTTTTCCCACGAGTCAACTTCTGCTTCGCACTTCTTTCGGGAGTAGTCAAGCTCATCCTGAAGGTAGAGATCCACGTGTGCCTCAAAAACCCGGCCCATAATCTTCATCACCTCCTCGGGGAACTTCTCTCCGGAGCCTTTAGTAGCCTTGATAGTCTTGGAAAAATCAAGCAATCGATGATATATCCCAGCCACAGCTTTTAGATACTGCTCAATATCACGGTCATGAGCTTCGTCAAGGATCGGCGTAACAAACTCGCTGATAACGTCTTCTGCAACTCGCTCTAAGAAAGGAATCATCACATTGACAGTCGCAGGAAATACCCTGTCAATAACATCTGCTTGCTCATGGAGAAGCGTAGAGAGCCGAGTGAAGAAAAGTGATGAAGGCTCTAACGAAAAGGAGCCGGGCATTGGTTTACTGCGAATCCGTTAGAAAACTATCACTCCAGGGGCAAGAAGTGTTCTGACTCGAAGCTATCCATTGGGTTCCCTAGCTCTCCACGTTCAAACATGACGGGGTGTTTCTGAACAAATAATTGAACGCACGCCTGACCACCATTGAGTAGGATGAGAACGTTAGCATAGCGTCTCATGCGTCCGTCGGTATCCCCAGTCTCGTACCCCCTATGACAGTTAGCCGCATGGTCCTCTCTACATTGGACTGGGAAACTGACCCCTCAAATTCTCTCAGGGCTGCATTCTCAAAGATCCCAATCATAAGGTCCAACCTCTCCAGCCTATCCATCCACCCGTGTGCCGTATCACACAGCGCGAAGACCTTCAACTGCGCAAGTATCTGCGCCTGTTGTTCGGGATCTCGGTATATCCTGAACACCACTGGATCGGTATGTGTCTTCGCCTTAGCCAGGTCAAAATATAATGGCCCCAGTGCCGCATAGATCCTCCCAAACTCATGCCTAGCGAACCCTCTAATGGACTTTATTGACGGCAAGACTTTTAATAATGAACTTGGGTCTGCTATACCGGGCCTCGGTATATCAATCGGTGTCAGCGGGGTAGGGTTCATGAAGTCAATGCCCTCCGTAATCGTGCCAGCAACAGTCCGCCTCTTTGCGTCCAATTCCGCCCTTCGCATACTAGCTTCTCGTTGAACCTGAACCCTATTCTCCTCTTCTCCAGCGTCAAATAGCGTCGAAGACCTACTCACTCCGGGAGCAGGAGATCCACCGGCCAGGCCAACGTTCAGAGTCTTGACCCCGTTTTGCAAAGCCTTCCTTTCCTCCTCTGCTGCTCTTGCTGCCTGGATAGCCCTCCTCCGACGCATTGCATCTTCAAACCGACGACGCGCTTCCGCTTCGTTCCAGATACCCATCAGCTTTAACTTATGAACCCATCGGCTATCATCGTAGACCATCTCCTGCAACTGTTTAGATACCCGAGCAAAGCTGCACAGATCTCGAACGGGGAGGTATTCCAATATTGTTGAGATGATCTCTAGCCTCAGACCCAACATCAGCATTACCCCTCCTGCCCTTTCTCCTTCTCCAGGAGAAAGTTTTCAGAGAATTGACAAACCGAGAGGCAGAACCGGCTTCCGAGTAGTACCCTTCAACGGCGCAATCCGTATAGGATTCATGAACTCCATTTTCGCCGCGGGCATCGAATACCTTGCAGCTTTGGGGGGCTGGGTTGGCGGCATGACGAGGGAGTATGCCGGAATAATCTCCGGAAGAGCAATTTCGTCTGCTTAGGTGGTGAAGGTTCGTCGGTGGTGGGAACGGGGGTTAAAGTAAATGGTGGGGAGTTTTTTATACCGCCGCATGAGAGCTTGGGTTTATTGTAGTAGCCAAGACCTGTTGAGGAAGCCATCGACCAGCAATACAAAATGAATGATACTCGTAAGACAGAGCCGCAGCAATACTACTGGTAGTATGATACCTGTTGACTATATAATTAATCACATGGGCATGTGTCTCTTAGCTGAGATAGTTCGTTACCTTAGAATTACACTAAGCAGATACTAGTGTTACGACCCAAATAACCATTAGCATTCTTTAAATACAAAGTGTGCTGTAGGTATGATACCAAGTATTGACACTGCTGGTGTTTCTATATTTTCACGCTTTCAAGAGGCAGAGGGCTTGAACGCGCTGCCAAATGGCTGTTCATACGGGAGTGGTGGGCGGAACGATTTAACAAAGTTGCGGATAGACCTCCACCCATACCTTGATTGCTCCTTTCAAAATCAAACTCACTTTCAATGGGGTAAACAAATCAGGCCAGTCCATAGCCACCTTCACAGGATCCAATCCCAGATACCAGTGGTACATTATGGGCACCAACAACCTCAAAATTTAATGGTTTCTAATAGCTCTCGCTTCCAGTCCGAACTACAAAAAAGTGATAATTACGAGCTCCGCGTCGTTGTAGATACCGATATAATACATAGCACGGCGCAGCAACGCAGCAAAAAAACATAACACAACCCAAAACAATCATCTAACATTTCCACCACTACTGCTGCTTCTTCTGGGCTGCCGGCCCCATCTCCTTCTCGAACGCACCATAGGTAACTGTCAAGCTGGAGACTGAGCTAATCCCAACATAGAGAATCGCGAGGAGGATGAATCCCACAAGGTAGCCCATAAAAATCCCTGGAGTAAAGAACTGATATCGTGAGAACAAGGTACCACCAGCGGGTAGTGTAGGGTTCTCGTGGTCGTCACGACGCCTAAGCTCACTCGAAGGAGCTGAATGGACCTTAAGCTGCGTAGAAAGGGGAGTAGCCGTGTATATAAGTGTGTATTTCGATGTAGGGATAAGCGAGATGACAGATTGTAGGAAAGAGTCTATAAACTATTAGAATAACTTCCATGGATACTGCATAGATCCAGCACTGACCATTCTCCCTCAATGCTTTCATCCTAGCCTTTCTCCCTATGGGCAGCTCGGCGAAGTCCACGCGGATAACCTTCGGCTTCATATCATTAAATCCGCCAAACGAGGCCGCTAATACATATTGTTAGCTTCACATAACCCCCTACATTCCACACTGCAGGAAACACATACTCTTCGCATCAACCTCCTCAACCTCAGCATCGCACGCCTCCTCAGCATACCTCGCCAAAATCTCCGTAAGGCTCTCTGCCTCTCCGCCCTTTCCATGAACGTTATCCACCGTAAACGAGCTTCCTTCTGTAGCTTGTAAAGCCGCATAGAGCGTAGGAGCGGCTTCGGGGGAGGCGAAATCGCTTGCGTGGGCTCCGGGCTGTTGGACGAGAATATAGGCCTCAGACGCGCATAGTTTTATAATATTCTGGGCGATCGAGGACACCGCTGCCGTTGTGGCTATCTGAGAGGAACTACTCGGCTTCTCAAACCTGAATAAAGGTTAGACGAGGGGGCAATACTTAGGGGGGACACTGACTTGGAAGAGGAGTACAAAATGAATGGAGAGGCGTCTTGAAAAGCGGTGGCGATAGGCAAGCTTAATGCTGCGAGGAGCTGTATTCTCTTGTAGTTAGAGCGCATTGTTACGAAGTTGTGAGTGGTTCTCTCAAGGATGCCAGGAAACTCGCGATGATGAGGCAGCTAGGTGCTGCCATGATCTGCGCCAAGGCTTTTCATTCTTGGCGCCCCCAGTTGGCTCTAAGTTAGCACCGTCTGCGCCCTCCATACTGGCACTCATTCAATCGCTCGGCCAATCAGCAGTGCATACTCCAAAGTGCCTCAAAGCTGCACCAGTAATTCGAGGCCATGGAGAGACTTCTGGAGTCAAGTTTTGTTCTCCGGACTAGACGTTCCTTGTGCCATTCACACAAGACTAATCTTCGTGAAGCGTGTATGGTCTTTTGTACTCTGGACTAGATGTGGATAATGCGCCTATCTTAATCTTCTGGGCCCGCTCTGAATGGAATTTGTAATGGATCGGTTGGCCAGGGGTTACAGTGGTTAGGGTGGGCTAACTACAATCATTATAGGCCACTATTCATAAGGACTTTGAGTAGCTAAGAGTCTGCGTGCTGAGGAGAATCCATTAGGCTGTCAGCATCCGAGCGCAAGATAGAAGCGTTTTAGCCTGGACCCGTATAACTTAGTTTTGGGTCTCGATATGCCGATACAGATATCAGAATGCCATATAGCCTCCTTTGAACGGCTGATGAAATGGGGGATTTAGCTCGCCATAGCCTCTGTTTGCAATGCAATTTCATAGAATAACACAAGACTATCATAATCCCGATACAGAAACACAGAGTGAAAGAAACAATATTACAATGCCCTCTACTACTATTGAGCACCACCCTCCATCCGGCCAAATCGGTGCTGGAATGATCCCCTCCCCTGTTGGCGCATACTCCCATAATCCTAGTAGAAATGCCACAATCTTCTGTCTATTCCGGAACCTGCATATAAAATTCCTCCTCGATATCATCGACTGGGGGCATGATAACTGGATCCTCTTCATCGTCTCCGCCTCCGCCAGCCCCTAATGATGGGAGGATGAGAGGAGAGAAATCATTTTCGTCCTCTTGTAGAACCCTCTCGCATGCTTCGATAGCACTCTCCTTGAGGCCGGTTGTCAGCATCCTCTTCACTTCTCTGTCAACCTCGTTTCCATTGGCGTGCCCTATGGCAGTTTTGTAACTCACGGTACCAAGTGTTCTGTTTTTGGGACGTGGGGGAGGGGGCATCGCCTTGGAACCACGCGGAGAGCTAAGCGGCTTCTTGATGACGGAGGTAGAGACCGACCGAGAGTGGCTCGCAATTCTGCTAGTAGCTTTGGGCCTAGTACTTGAAGCTGAGGAGGTGGGACGCTGGGGGAATAAGGCCGTGGATTTCGCAGCCGTGTTTGCCGATGATCCCTTACCTGAGACAATAGACATGGAGATATTGAGTGCTGATGCTGGCCTCAAAGCTGATCTAGAACCGGACCGTGATACGGGCCTTTTAGGCGCAGACGGTTTTGTTGTGGCAGGTTTCTCCACTTGGCCCTTCGCGTTGGAAGCATCCGAGCGAACTGAAATACCAATTTTCTTGGGCCTTGTGGCATCTCTGCTCTTCAGGGAAAGAGGTTTCAAGAGTTCCTCAGTTTCTGCATCAAGCATAGCGCCGATTTGTCGCTCACTTTCCTCAAGCTGTCGTTCGATACTTGTCTTCCCGAATTCGTCGATATCAAGCAGGAATTGACGATGGCATCCTCTGTAGATGCTCTTGCTTAATTTGTCGTAATCAGGGACTAAGAAGTCGTCAGGAGTATCAGGAAGCTCTGTCGATTGTAAGCGTTTACACTAGGAATATCTGGGTAAAGGAAGGTGTACCGGGAGGGCACTGAGGAATGTATTCAATTTCCGGATACTCTCCGTCCTCGTCATGCAGCACGAGATGCACATCCTCGGAGATGGACCTTTTGGAACCGTCTAGACGCGATACACTCCCAGATGGCTTCTGGTGTTCGACAGAACCTCCTTCAGGGGGAGCAAGCACTTTTGCTTTCGCATTGGTCGTTTTGCCAGTTAAAGCGGGTCGTCTAGGGCCTCGTGGACCTTAACCCGCGAACCAGTGAGTTTGCGAAACTAGTTTTACGGAGAGTAAACTGTTGAACTTACCAATTGGGGTAACAAATAATGATGAATCCTTTCCAATAAACAATGATTTTTTGCTAGTTTTCCCGGCAGCGTTCTCGTCGTTCAAAGGGACTTTGTAAGGTGTTCTTGGGTGCAACTTCGAAGGACCGGGGGTTTTGGCATTGATCTTGCCCAAATGTGTCCCATGGAGGATGATATCATTCTCCTTATTAGCAGCAAGCATCATGAAGCTGTACTGCGGTTTTGTGGGCAATTAGGAACTTGTTGATATAATTTTTGTAGAGAGCGGGAAGGTTGGGAAGTTTTGGAACTTGAAGAAAGGAAGTGTAAACAGTCGAGGGATAAAGAACGCTAGGTGACTTCCAAATGACAGGTTGGCATGGCAACCGCACAGTTGGGCTTATGTCGCCCCTGCGTGCCAAGAGCGAGGAAGTGAGCAGCGAGCACAGTTCGTCTTCTGTCTTCCCCACTAACCAAACTTACCGTGAACAGCACAAGTCAGTTGGCTCTTACCATCCAGCTGCCAACTCACCTCTGGACTTTCTCTACTGTTGCACTCCTCGCTCCATCCCCCTTATTCATCTCCATACCACCACTGCCGCCTTTATTATTCACTACCACCTCGACGAACTCTTTGACCTTCTTATCGATACCCCTCTCTCGATACCACCCCTCATTACTGTTTCCCAAGATGGAGAAAGTTAAGGAGGTAAGGATTTCCCCCCCTCCTTATTTTTCTTGTTTTTTTAAAATATTTTTCATCGGTTACCCCTAAGATGATAGAATATCTTCTATTCCTCATGTTGAAAAGTTCATACTAATACCTCTTTGGTCAGAAAATGATCGCCCTTCGTGCAGAGGTCGATGACGTACAGGCGAAGAACGATGATCTCCAAGCAAAGATTAAAGTCCTTGAACAAGAGAATCTACAAAAAGAGCAAGAAATCACCTCCCTGAACCACCAGAAAAATCTTCTAGAGCAAGATGTTGAAAAGCTCGAGGCACGCCTCAAGGAGGAGAAGGAAGCTCATGTTATTGGTTCGAACAACAGTCAGGAAATGCAAAACCTGCAGAGAAAGGTTCAGCTGCTCGAGGAAGAGGCGGAGGAAGCAGAAAAGAACCTCAGAGAGACCAACGAGAAGTATGTTATTTCTATAGTTCTCGGGACCATTTTTTCTACCTCTTCTCCTCGATCTAGCGCTATTCACTTGCACTCGCTAATTATTTTTCCTCTAGATTACGTCTCACCGATGTCAAGGCCGAGCACTACGAGCGTAAAGTCGCTACCGTCGAAGCTGAGAGGGATGCTCTCGAAAAGAAGTACGAGGATGCTCTCGAAGAGAGAAAGAAGGCCGCGCACGAGTTGGAGGACCTCCAGAGCCAACTCGCGAGCATCTAGACCACTTGTTATTCTTAATACCAGACTCAAACAACTTTCCTGCATTCGTTTTCCGGGGCACGGTTTCGATCGTCTCGCTAGGCAAATTTCTTGGACAATGCATGTATAGTAGTGACTAGTGCTGGGGCGATGTTTACTCTTCTAAGCATAAGCTTAGATTTTTTTTTAATTTTCCAAGGGTTCCCGACGTTAAGAAGTGGCTAGCTTCTTATAGGGGCTATTATTTGGATTTTAGTGTCGCTCTTTCTGCTTGCTGTTGTTTTTCGGGTCTCTGCACCCTTGGTCGGATATCTGCTGCCTCTCCAGAATCCTAGTTTTTATGCTTTTCTTCGGTATATGTGCATAGCATCGGCCTGGCCTATAGTTCCAACTTCTAGCATTTACTCGCCCCAACACCTACCATAGGCCATTCTCTCCCCGCCAGGCTCACATCAGAGCGTGAAAATGTTCAAAAATTTCTTCCCGAGATCCGAGAATGTGAAAACAGGCTCGTTGGGAGAAGAACCCTTGTAAAAAATAACTGGAGGATGAAAAAGCTTCAACATTTCCTAAGGCAGCTTATCTCAGGCGTCTGCAGAGCTAGCCCTGCCAGTTCTGTACAGTGCTGTACCATCCACATTCGCAAGCAGCGGTGGCTTAACTTCCCCAACTGCCCATCATTATTCCTCACTCGAAAGCATTACGAGCTAAGATTAGATAAGATCCTGCGATAGACCCCGCCTACAACAGAGCCGCCCCCAGTGTAAATCACCTTTACGGTAGTCGCCAGTCCAGCCTTCCAACACCTTCAATTGGGACCTTCCTGGGTTTTCAGCTTGTGCTTTACTGCCAACAGGTTCAACGTGGGCTATACGAAAAGGAAGCTTAGGGGAAAGAGTGTCACTCTTCTCTCGCAAACGTGTATTGTACCAGCCTTACGGTACTGCGGCTTCCGTTTCCCTTCGATAAATACCCACTTGCGGTATTCCATCGAATAGTAATCTACCCATCTTTCAATACCATCCGCCTCCGTTGCCTCCTTCTCCTCATTTTCTATCTCTCTCTCACTCCCCTCTACTAGGTATATAATCACTCTGCTCCTATTCGCTTTCCATTCCTCTCCTCGACAACTTGAAATAGTTACGACACCCGCAGCTTCAAATAGCTTCCAATCCCCTATCACTTGCACCTAGAACCAACAAGGATGGCGACCCGTCGACGAATTCTAAAGGAGCTGGACGATATGGCGAAGGATACTACTAGTGGGATGCATGCCACTCCGCTGGACGTAGCAGACATGACACACTTGCAGGGCCGCTTCGCCGGGCCTCCCGGGACTCCATACGAAGGCGGGGAATTTGTTGTTGATATCAAACTCCCGGATAACTACCCATTCATGCCACCGCGCATGAAGTTCATCACAAGGATCTGGCATCCTAATGTTTCTTCTCAAACTGTACCTCCTTTCCTACCCTTCCTACACCTCTACTTAGCTAAGCATGACTAACGATATTAAAAATCTGCAATCCAGGGAGCTATCTGCCTCGACACCCTCTCGCAAAAATGGTCGCCGGTCTTAACCATCAAGACAGCCCTTCTCTCACTACAATCCCTTCTAGACGCCCCAGAGCCCACGGACCCACAGGACGCAGAAGTTGCGCAGCAAATGATCAAGAACCCCGCCGCCTTCCGGATCAAAGCCCAAGAATGGGCCCATCGCTTCGCTGGAGCGCCAAAAGCGGAAGCCGAGGTAGTCGATCTGACGAGCAATCCTGCCGGCAACACCGCCGCCTCCTCCACTTCTCTCACCGGTAGCAGTGCTGCAAAGCCCCCGCCGTTGGCCGCACCGATGATCAGCGAGGAGCAAAGGAGACTCCAGGAATACGCTGGCTTCCCGCCCATCGTCATAGAGCGGTTCACACCCATGGGCTTCCCCATATCGAGTATCGTGCGCGCGCTCGAGCACGCTGGTATCCGCAGGGGTAGGAATATATCGGATATGGAGGCGGAAAGGATCGTGGAGCTTTTGCTGCATTAATGTTTAAATTTTAAATTTTTTTCAACTTCTTTTTCCACCTTTTTCTTTTGTTGAAAAAAAACCTAAAACTTAAACGTTTTTTTAAAAAAAATCAGGAGAATACTAAATTCCTAGTTATTCTGTTGCTCTTTATACACGTTTTTTCTTCTCCTTTTTTTCTTTTTTCTTCTCGTAGTGGAATTTCCTTCAGAATATTTTCCCTTTTCCCTCATATTGAGATATCAGTTTCTTTCCTTCTTTTTTCTCCCCACAAGTACGGGATAGGAACCCAACCGGTGAACCAGCCAACCAACCAATCAACTAAGCACCAAATAAACAAACAAATAAACAAATAGAGAAAATCACAGCGGAGAGTCCCTAACAAACGGTCTTTCCAATCAACCCCCTCAATCTGTAAATTGATACCGCCTCCTTTCCCTTTCACCACCTTCCCTCTTCCGCGCTATCCGCACTACTGTACAAGTACAGAACAGGATTCCCTTCCCACGATAAAATACCATATGACACGTACACCCATGGCTACAACTCTCTTGGCTCGGCTCGAAAACGGCGCGTTCCGTCACGTCTTTTGTAATAACAGGGATAGGACGGGTAATTTTCGTTGGGTACAAAAATTGGTGAAGTCATAAATTGTCACTCGCTCAAGACTCAAGAGGTAAGGTTGGATGGGTGAGGTGGGTGATACGGGATATTGTGCTGTGCTTGTGCTTCGTCTAAGATTCATATGCATGGTACAATATAGCTGGCAGGCTCAAGAATACTTTGGCTGGATGGGCGTGTGGTCATATTTGCTTTTCTTTGATCCTTGAACATTGCGCTCTAACGTGAGTAGTGAAAGAAAATGGGAAAAAAGAGGGGGAAGAGACAAGCACCGAGCACCCTGGCAACCTGCGGCTGGCTTACCCAACTCGACTTTCTAAGAATTAAATTCCCGAAACTAACTTCCTATCTACATACTTACAAAAAGATCACGAGACCCCCAACCATCGAACCCACTGACCATTATCCTCAGAGGAGAAGTAAGAATGTGGGAGAAAAAAAAAAGAGACGAAATAATCAATTGAAGCGCCCAACCCATGGCAATGACTGAAAGCAGGGAAGAGGAAGCGCGAAGAAAAAGAAAAATACATGATATCTTGTAGCCCAACGGAAACAAAACAAAACAAAACAGGCTAAATAATAAGAACCCATACACAGGAGGAAGAAAACAATGGATTTTGATATAAAAAAGAAAAGGGTGGCTGAATTCGGCTTATTTGGCCTCTAGCTAGCTATCACACAAACGTTGTTAATACCGGCCGCTGTTCCCAGGGTTCTGTTGTCGATGGTTCTCAAAGAGGTCTTCGAGGTACGCACTTGGGGCTCTGGCTGTGGGTGGTAAATTGAGGGATGTGTGGCTTTCGCTGCCTCTCAGTAATTGCTGGCCACCACTGTGGCTACTACCGCCACGGGTAGCGGGGCCAGTAGGACCGATGAGCGGTGAGCCGGGCGGCGAAATTCCCATGCCTCGGTTAGGATTGTAGCGGGTTGAGGAGACGCTGTGGGTTGCGAGATGAGAGTGGGATGAGTTTGGATGACCACCCGATCCGGCAGTGTTATCGCGGGCTCCGGCAGCATAGTATCCGGCAGGCAGGTACTGAGAACGTCTGTCTCCACCGGCACTTCCTGCTCCGGCGGTTGGTGAGAAGAATAAACTAGAGTTGGTGTTTTGTTGGCGGTTCGGGTTGGTTCCTGGGCGGGGTGGTGCACCTAGGTGGTCGAGTGATAGGGTGGAGCCTGGACCCGCTGTGTAGAACGCGCCGTTTCCGCCGCTGGGGGGCGGGCGAATGAGGGCCTTGGTATCCGATATATTAGCGTTCATCGCTGCACGCTTGACTGAACGATGGAGTGACCAGGCGACAAGACATCTCCAAAGAATGACCGAAAGGGCGAATAGTCCCAACGCGGATCCAACAGCAATGAATACAGTTCCTTCAGGTAGCGAGGACTTCTGCATGAAAGGTGCGTTTGCAGTCGGCGGAACAGTAACGCTAGGCGTAGGTACTGAGGAGCCCCTTGTGATTGATGGAAAACCACTTGTGATGGCGGGAAATGTGTCCGTGGCTTGGGGGTCAGGAGTGCCGCTCACTGTGATGCGGACGGGCGCCGTAGTTTGTGCAGTATCAGAAGTCTTGTTGTCATCCTCCTTAGATGTCTCCTTAGGTGTTTCTTTGGTTGTCGGATCAGGCGCCTTTGACGTCTCTGCAGGTTTGTTCGTTGACGCAGGAGGGTTGTCTGTTTTAGTGTTGTCTTGTGAGAGGACAGTTGTGGTGAGTAGCGCCAGCAACAGGAACAAGAGTGACGAGGAGTTCCACCGCATGATAAATTATTCTCACGATGATATTATTGAACAAGGGGAGGTGGTTGCTGTTCTGTGCGGGCCAAAGCGAGCGAAAGCTGAAGGGGTGGCGGAGCGAGGCGTAGTCTGCGACAATAAAACTAGCAGAGCTGGTAATAGCGCCTGCGTCGTCAACTTCCGAACCCGACCACAGATTTATGATTTTATTTTTCTCTTTTTTTGGCTCAGGAACGCTGGGTGAGTCCTTGCATAAAAAAGGAAATAAAAGGATGTGAGTCGCAAAGGGCGGGTGACACGAGTGATGGTAGGACTAAAAAAGCATTAAAAGAGTGATGGAAGCAGGTTGAACACTTGTTCAGGGGTAGTTGAGAGTGTGTGGATGAGGAGGAACGAGGGTGGGAAGGTATGGAACTGCTGGGGGGAAGAGGATTGTAACAATCAGTAACAGGTTCCAGGAAACGAGGACTTATCAAGATTGGACATAAATTGGGGAAGGCTGGAGGAAAAGGAGCAGCCAAAGGGGGGGGGGAATGGGAAAGCGAGCATGCAAATGACATACCCAAAATGGTCGGGCGCGCAAATTGGGAACGCCGGAATAGAGAGCGACGGAATGATGAGTACTGAAAACAGAAAAAGGAAGGGTGCGAAAGTGATGGCAATGGAGAGGGAGGGAAAGAAGGGAGAGAGATAGGAAATAATCTGTGGAACTGGACTGGAGATGATGTAACGAGGGAAACACCGGGGTGGGAACGAAAGAATGTGGGTTAGTGAGAGTGAGGGGGAGAGGAGGAATTGGATGAGAGCGAGAGAAGCGGAAGGAGTTTCTTCTGTTTTGGGGGGAAGATCACCGTTTGTTTTGGCCTCTCCAAAAGGGGACATACTGTAACTCAGTCGAGCATTCTGGATGTTTTCTGCCAAGTCTCAGATTACCCCAACTGGGGTATAGGCTTCAAGGGTTAGGGCTTACAAAGGAGATCTCCTCATATTAGATATCACATCCACTGAGCAAATTCGCTAACGCCATCGGTAGGATTTGTAGTGAGTTTGGCAGAGAGAATCTAAATTGTATTATAAGGGACTTGATTTCTTGGCGCGGACGACTGAGACATCAAAGCCACAACAACAAACCAGGATAGAATGAGCCACACACCAATTCAGTGAAAGAATAAAAATAAAAGATGCATAAAAGGGAAAAAATAAATAATATACTAGTAGTGTCCCCCCTGTGTTCGCTCCGCACATGAGGGGGACTTGTACACTCGTGTCTAATAAGTCCTCTTACGGTTACCGGCACTAGTACTACACCCCAACTCACACAAATTCACCACACAAATTTGTAGATAATAATTCAATAAAATAGGATATAGTAGAAAATTCTCAAATTACCAGATTCTCCAATTTTGGTAAACATTTACCTAGTGAAGAAGTCTGGGCAAAATAAGAAATTGTTAGCATGGAAAATGTCTGATAAATTTAGGTATTAAACATACTAATTTTTATTATTATGATTAACTATGCAAATTGTATTTAGTAATTTATTTAATACTCTCAAGAAAGTAGTAAAGTATTTTCTATAGTCTATATCCCAGTGACTTGAGTTACTGATTTTTTTAATTATCTTTTTTGAAGGTAGCATTATTGGATGAGATTTATACAATCCAAATATTTTATTATTGATTGTCATAACATCCAAGTTAATATATCATTATAAAATCCAGTTTCTACTTCTGTAATACTAATTTAGAGAGATAAAGAGAAGACTTAAATAAAATTTCTACTACATATTCAAAGAAAATTGGTAAGTATATAGTAAACTTATTGTACTTAAGCTAATCATTATTGGAAAATTGTAAAAAACATTTTGTCATATCTGTCATATTACTAGGATATTCTCTGCTATTCTTTGGCATCAACATATCATTAAGTATTTTCTTTAAATCCTAAACCATTATGTATATTGTTGTATTTTAATAAAAAGATTATTACTTGATATATTAAGCTTTAACAATCTATGAGAGGTAGAAACAAAGTCCTAGTTCCCATAGTTATACTTACTAGAAGCTATTCAACCTATTAATTCATGTTTTATTAGCTATTTAGAGGATTTGTGTTTCAGAATTGATATTCTGTTTCCTTTTAAATACATTCTACAATATAGCCATTTATAGTAGTGTTCAAGATGCTCTAAACCAGATATATATATGGAAATCAATACTCCTACAGTGTCTTCAGGATATATTTAATATACAGGTACTAGGTATCAAATCTGGTGTTGCTAGAACTAAAAGATTATTTCTTATTTTTACTCTTAAATTGACCTTAAACCCTATTTATATTGTATTGCTTGAAATCAAATATTCATTTATTAATTCCCAGCTTAAAAATGCTATAGTCTTCATGTTTATAAGGTATAGATTGATTTACAACCATATAATTAATTTTTTTAATCAATTGATAGTGTGAAAACCTCAAAATGAAGGGGGTGGTATAACTTGGTTGCTGTTGTTATAGACCGTACGAGAACATATTTGACACGAGTGTACAATAAAAACATAAATGTGGAATTGAATAAGAAAAATAAATATACTAGAAAAATAGAGATAAAAAAGGGATCTTGATGTGGAGAAAAAAATTGTTAATGTAAAAAGAGCCTAATACTTATATATGCAACACAGATGGAGTCGGAATTAATACAGCAATTGTGATTGTAAAAACAAAAAGAAAAGAAAGCGTGCACATGTTGTTTTAGTAAAAGTACAAGCAAAAGATAGAGTGCACTGATTTTGTTAGTAGAAATACAAGAAGTAGAGAGAGAGCACATATTCTGTTAGAAAAGGAACAAGAAATAAAAACAATACCGCAATACCTTTTATATTAACAAAATATAAAGTATTATTATAGTACTTTATTAAGACAAAATTAAGAGTATATCAATAATTGAGGAGAACTTAAGCTCCACTTCACTAAATCATACTTTTAGAACTAGCCAAAGATCTTCTTTCTGATTAAATATTAATTTTTATGATGTATTCTAATGTGAACTGATATTTTGTATTTGTTTTCCTAAGGTAGATGATGGGTAGAATAGTGTCAGTGGTAGAATATTAATTTTATGGCTGAATATTGACTGCTTGGTTGATATATGGTTAATTTTATTGAAGAAAAATAATATTTTCTGCATTTTATTGAAAGACATCTATTATGTACTGTACACTTATCAAAAAGTGCGATCTGATCGTCTGATATCCCATCTAATCTGATCTCAAAGTATTCACTAAGGGTTAGAATATAGTTTAGCCTATCTTGTCCAATTGTGTATCTTAATAGTATGTATAAGGTAAACCTTTTTATTAGTTAAATTCGTAGTATTTCTTTCTTATACAAACTGCACTCGTACAACCCAATTCTCACCACTGACAACCCAAACTTCAACTAAATAATTTGTGCAATTTGATCTATATTTTCTTTCTTTTCCGTGGGATTACACACTGAGCAAGAGCAACTTACACTCAAGTGTATATTGTGGTAATGTTTTCTATTAGTAGTACCATGAAACAATTGAATTGATAATAGTTAACAATTCTGATGCTAATAGCAATATCTAGAACGAATTAGAGAATCCAAACACTTCAAAATTGTTTTAGACCCATTGGGAAATTGAAAAGGTAATTGGGGCTCAAATCTGACAATTATGAAGATAAGAAAATACTAAAATATATATAAAAGATAAAATGGTCCGTTGAATATGTACCGGATGTCGGAGAGAAAAAGATGAAGGAGAGTTTGATTAGGATCGCCAGCAAATATTACGCAAAAGATGCAAGCAGTGTTTAGTATGGTTCAATTACAGAGGGTTATGTTATTAGATATTGATACTAATTGAATAAAAAATAAAATAGAAGCGAGCAAGAAATCGAAGAAGAAGAGCCAGAGCAGCCCCTGAGACTACTATTACAGGAGAGCCCAATACTACAGCGACAATAGAGTCCCATTCTCATAGCCCAAGGGAGAGGGAAGAGCACCCTCTGCAAAGCTTTCCAGTAGCATATATTAACAACTCTCTCCTATGACAACCGCTTATTTCTGGGAGAATGAATATTATTTGCACAAAGTGTGGAGCACGGGACTGGTTATCCGAGTGGATCATCCAATGAGATATACGAAATCCACAATTTGAAACCTGTTGCAAACATGGTGATGTTATATTACCAAAGTTGTTACAACCTGCAGAGCCACTCAACTCCCTGCTCAATAATAATGATTCAGAGAGTCGCAACTTTCGAAATACCCTGAGAGGATGGAACTCTGCATTTGCCTTCATCTTATTGTCATACAATATGGATGATTGGCCTAAACTTGAAGGACCTGGAGTTCACAACTTTCAGATTCATGGTGAACTTTATCACCTTCAAGGCCCACTTCAGCCTACTGGACCCCAGGAGGCAAGGTATTCCCAAGTTTATTTATATGATCCAGAATTTGCTACTCACTTAAGAGCTGATCAATTTCCAACATTGGATCAGAGAATACTTGGTCAATTAACAGAGATGTTACAAGAGTACTCTCTTTGGATTAGGATTTATAAGACAGCACAGGAATGGCTTATAGAAATGCATCAGGAAAGACCTGATGAGGAATATGAGATTACACTAAATCCAAGATTGGAATTGGTGGTTAATGGTGCAACAGATTTGAGAAGAGGAAATATGCCAATTGCAAATGAGGTTGCTATGATTCTACCAGAAGAGTATGGAGAGAAAGGATTTCGAGATATTGTTCTAGCACAAAGAACCATGGACCAGGAAGTTGGGCAACCAGTATTTCATTTTCGAAGAATCAACCAAAACCATGCAGCATATCTCCCATTGCATGATGTCTTAATGTTCCCACGAGGTGAACTAGGTTGACATTGGGGATTAGAATTGGAAAATCCTGATGGCAAGAGAAAGAAGGTTTGTATGTCACAATGAGCATTCTACAGATACCGTTTGCATGTACGAGAAGATGAACCAATAACAATATTTCGCTGCGAGCGGCTATTCCAGCAATTGGTTTTGGACGCATGGGCTGTGTCAGATCAAAATAAGCTGATGGGGATTCAGAACCATCAAGTCAATCTTCGAGCAGATCTTTATAATGGATTGGTGGATATTCTTCAACGGGATGATGTTGACATAAACTTAGCAGGAGTTGGTAAGAAAGTAGTCTTACCATCAAGCTACTTGGGGGCAGATCGATTTATGTAACAAATATATCAAGAGTGTATGGCAATTGTACGACATCTTGGATGTCCTTCCTTATTTATCACATTTACAGCCAATCCTAAGTGGGAGGAAATCGAAGTTGAACTACTTCCAGGACAAACAGCTACTAATCGACCAGATGTAGTGGCACATATCTTTCAAATGAAGCAGCATGCATTGCTTGAAGAGATCAAAAAAGGAAATATCTTTGGCAAATGCAAAGGAGCTGGGTGGACGATTGAGTATCAAAAGTGGGGACTGCCACATATGCATCTTCTGGTATTTCTGGAAACGGATTGTACATTCCTTACAGCTGAAAATATTGATCAAATTATAAGTGCTGAGCTTCCAGATGAAGCTACTAAACAAGGACTACAGTTGGCACAAATTATCCGTACATCCATGGTACATACAATGTGTGCCGGAGGGAATACAAAAGCATTATGCATGCGGAAAGTCCTGGATCAAGGAAATCCCTCATGTACCAAGAAATATCCACGGATATTCCAGCAAGAAACTATTATTCAAGAGAATGACTATCCTCTCTACCGAAGACGTGATACAGGCTGCAGCTTTACAGTTATAGGACAAGGCACTGCATATCATATTTCTATTACAATTGATAACAGATATGTGGTTCCATATAACCCATATCTAACCTGGAAGTACAAGGCTCATATTAATGTTGAAGTTTGTGGTTCAATTCAAGCGGTAAAATATATTCATAAATATATTTACAAGGGAAGTGATCAGGCAACGATCAATATTCAATCAGAGAAGGATGAGATAAAGCGATATCTGAATGGAAGATATATTGGACCAACAGAAGCTGTTTGGCGACTATTTGAATACAAAATGCATTAAGAACTACCAACTGTAATGCATTTGGCAATTCACCTGCCCGGAGAGCAACCTGTATACTTTCCTGAAGGGTTGAGTATTTCAGACTTGAAGGAGTGTGTGGCTACAACAAGAACTACTTTGACAGCCTTTTTCAATTACAGTGCAGCACATACGGAGAGTAGGCAGTATCTCTATCAGGAGTTTCCTGCCTATTACCGATATATTCCTAAAAAACAATGGCAACCACAGGTAGCAGGTACAGGTACAACAATTGGAAGAATGTATTCTGTTAGCCTATTTATGGGAGAGAAGTACTACTTACGACTGCTACTGACTGTGGTACAAGGACTACAAAGCTTTGAAAATTTGCGAACTGTGGCAGGCACTATTTATAATACCTTTAAAGGTACCTGTTTAGCAATAGGACTGTTGGAGAACGATGGAGAATGGATTGCAACATTTGCCGAAGCAACCTTATTCTCAACCGGTTATGCACTGCGACAACTATTTACTACTGGATTGCATTATACTACAATTATTAATCCAAATATAATATGGGAGCAGTATAAGTACTCTTTCGGTGATGATCTTCCATACCAATTCGAACAAGGGCGAATTCCATTACCATCAAATGCACCTAATTCTATGAATGATGTTCATATCAATTATTGATTGTTTCTTATTGAGAGGCTTTTACAAGAACATGGCAGAATACTACAAGATTTTGGACTACCAGTACCCCTACTGCAGTGGGGAAATCCGGTTTACCGAGAAGAAAATAATCTAATAGTGGAGGAGAGAGATTATAATTCTATTGAGCAAGCAGGACTCAAGGAAACTATGGTCAATCAGTTGAATGAAGACCAGAAATCCTGTTATACAAAGATTATAACAGCAGTGGTTGACAACAATTATGAAGGCAGTGCACCAGCGTTTTTTCTACATGGGCCAGTAGGAACTGAAAAGACCTTTCTCTACAATTGCATTTGTAGTTATCTTCGCTCACAAGAAAAGATTGTTCTTTGTGTTGCATCCTCTGGTATTGCTGCACAACTACTACCTGATGGCCGAACAGCATATTCACGATTCAAGATTCCGTTAAGCAATGATGTTAATACAATATGCAATATTCGTAAACAGTCTTACTTGGCAAATCTTATTCGACAGACTGCATTGATTATATGGGATGAAGTTCCTATGCAACATAAGGCATACTTTGAAGCAGTTAACCGAACTCTAAATGATATAGGCAGTACTTCTCCGGGCCAACTCTTTGGTGGAATACCTATAATACTAGGGGGTGACTTTGCACAAATACTTCCTGTTGTGTGTCATGGATCAAAGCAAGCCACACTTTAGGCCTGTATTTAGAATGCCTCTATGTGGAACAAATTACATATTCTCCACCTAAAGGAAAACATGAGTGTTGTGCATGGTGAAATGAATAGACAATTCATCATGTTTCTTTCTTCGGTTACTCACAATTCTGCAAACTATGGTCAACTATCCTTGCCCTCATATATGCAAAGAGTTAGTACAGTTGATGAGTTATGTCAGGCCATTTATCTGCCAAGTTTCCTTGCTGGCGCAGTCAGTATGGTCAATACTTTTGTTGAACGTTTAATTCTTGCATACCGGAATGATACAGTAGCTGAGTTTAATGAAAAAATGATCATGGAAATGCCAGGAGAGCTACATAGCTTTCATGCAATGAATTCAATGGATCTAAATGAGCAGGCTACAGAGGCAGAACCTTTGCCTGATGAATATTTACAATCTATCGATATTGCAGCAATTCCTCCTTCACATCTTAAGCTTAAGATTGGTGCTCCAATTATTCTGTTGAGAAATATTAGCCCCAGAGAGGGGCTATGCAATGGGACATGTTTATAACTGGTTGGAATTGGATGAAATTGTCTAAAGGTAACAATTCTAGGTGGAAGATGGGAGGGAGAAGTGCGACTACTACCACGGATCAAGCTTACAACAAATGAAGCTGATTTACCCTTCATTCTTATTCGCAAGCAATTTCCTGTTCGTTTATGCTTTGCGATGACAGTTAATAAGTCACAAGGCCAGTCTTTTCAGCATGTTGGTCTTGATCTTCGAGGTGGTGCTTTCACTCATGGGCAGCTTTATGTGGCTCTATCTCGAGTTACTTCAATTCATCATCTAATTTTGCTTACTTCACAATTCTCTCCTACCACTACCTCTAATATTGTATTTCCAGAGGTGCTTCTCTAACTATTCTCTTCATTCAAATATATCTTTTTTCATATATAATATTATATCAAATCAAGTTTCACTATTATCTTAGTTGTTACTATATAATATATTTATAAGTTTGATGATATATACTTATTTTATGGCTTAAAGGTAAGTAGATATTATTTCAAAAATTGGATAAAGTATTGAATCATGATAGGTCCAATTCTCCAAGGTTAAATGGTAACTCATTACTTGAATATCTCAAGTCCTGGTATCCAATTTTGACTGATTGAACTTACTAGAAAATGGCAGAGGATAACATACTATAGAGGCTGATCCGATAGTCCAAATTGTCTGAAAACATATTCATTGAAAGTAAATTCAAATAGAGTATCTCTGGTTATAATTTCAAGTCTGCCTTTTAATACTCTGAAAAGTTATGAAGAATTTAATATTATTAAAAAGAAACTATGTTGTTGACTTATGGAACTCACCAGCTAATATGATAAATTATCGGAATATTATAAAAGATCCGATAGTCCAAATTCGCCAGAAATAGATTTATCAAATATGGATTTAATAGAAGTATCTCTGGTTATACTTTGAAGTATGCCTTTTAACACTCCCAAAAGTTACAAAGAATTGCGTATTGTAAATATCTACAAATATTATCAACTAATGAAACCTAACTAGATTAGAAGAGAGAATATTCCAATATAAGAGCAAATCTGATAGTTCAAATCTTCTGAAAATCTATTCATTAGAAGCAGATTTAATAGAAGTATCTCTGGTTATTATTTCAGATGTGCCTTTTAACACTTGTAAAAGTTATCAAGAATTCAGTCGTACAAATATGTATTTACCTCCTGGGACCATGCTATAAATACACTTGACTCTACTATCTAGCACACTTCTAATAATATTATGTGCCCTCAACCATACTGCAAGGCCCAGCAAGTCTCAATGCAAAAACCCTAAACTTTGATATTTAATAAATAATTATGATAAGTTTAGGGTGAGTACTAAAATAAATATAAGTATTTAAGTTAACCAGATTATAAAATCTTTTATCCATAACAACCCTCTCCTCCATCATACTCCAATGCTTTATCCTTTTGCCTCACATAGGTTTCTTCTTTATTCTTTATTTACAAACTCCACTCTACTTTAATCCTATTTTCTCCTCTCCTAACTTCCTACTTTCTTCCTTACTCCAAATTGTTACTTTTTTTCCCACCACACCCCACTTGCTCTATACCTCTTCATTACAACATTTCTTCAATTTATTACTCCTATTGTCAGTATATTTCTTTCTTATTTTGCTATGATTGTATATTTGATTATCAACTCTATTTGCTTAATTGTTTATATCACAACTGACCAGCATGTAGGCCAGTTGTAATGGCTACAAATAAGCAACAAGTCCTACGCTTTGCTCGCATTAAGCTTCCAGACTCCTTTGATTCATCTATTGAACTTGATAATACAACACACACCAACTACTGGTTACAATTCCTTCAATACTGCAATGATAGAGAACCACATAATTCCTCCTTCATCTTATAACCTCGACTGGTACTCTTCTTCGATCAGAGGTCAAAAGATGCTTGCCTTAAGAGAATCAGAAATGCCAACAAGCAAAGTACACTTACGGAGAAAGAAAAAGATAATAAACTTTGTGACTATAGTCAAGGTTCAACTCTAATGTCATTTCTTCGCACTGCACGTAAGCAGGGAATATTGGCTGTTTTTATCAATCAAATTGATGGGAATGCTGCTGAAAGAGCAGCTAAACTAAAGCAAACTGCAAAAAGGGCAGCCGAACTAAAGGAGTCAGAAGATAGTGAGGAGGAGATTCCAGGAGAAGAATGGCATGCGTATGCGGTGTTTTATACACAAGGAGTCCTGCGCATATATGATCCATCCCGCGTCTATTCACAATTGTCACAATGTTCAAAAAATATTGATAACATGCAACAATGCACTTCGATTCCACAATTTCGCCGCTGGATTGCCAACCATGGAAAGAAGCTCCTTGCAATTACAAAGATTGAAATTAGTGGAGGGGAGGGATCTCAGAACCAGTATGCACAGATGTGTCAAATTTCTACCAGGAATTGGATTTTAAATAGGTGGATTATGGAATCCATGATTCGTCTTGCAAATATTGAAAATAAATTTGTCGGGATTTCTGATAATCAAGGTGTAGGAAACAAGGAAGAGCCTATTTGGGCAGACTATGTCGCATGTACTTAAATTGTTGTACCCTATTCTTCCTTGCTTATTCCTGCAATAAAAGTAACTTCTGTATTTATTGGTTTTTTTCTTATTGGATGTTTGCATCTGAAAAGGTTTAATGTATATTATATACAAATATAGAAGGCCCAATTGGTACTTTTAACAATAGTGAAGCTCTCAGGTAGTGCTAGTTCAAGATAGCACAATACGAGATCCCTCCAGGTCTGGAGGGCAGGGGCTGCTAGTGGTACAGTATTTCAAACTAGAATACATTATATTTATTATATTTGATTAGAGTTACTTTTCAATTTTGGATAAATAGTAAGTATAGTGGTATAAAAGATACTATTAGATAATATAGTAATAAAAAGTGTTAGGTAAATAAAGTTGTCACAAACATGACTAAGTGAGGAATATGGTTTCACATGAGTTATGATTATGAGTCATAGGTTTGTGATTGGTTGAATATAACTTGAACTAGCGATGTTATCGTTATAATATTATTAGTTAATGATTTTACAAGACACATGAATGTGGTCATATGAGGTATGATTTTCGCACATGACTCGCATTACAAGTCATGGGTTTTACGCATCTAACGCGAGTTGTGCAAATGATTTGTTTGTTTGGATTAAGATTAGTTTTGGTAGGTTGCGCAGTTGACTGGTAAGAAGTCAGCTGAGAGATTTCGCACCTGACTCACTATGAGTCATGAGATCGTGTGACTCAAGAGAATGAGTCACCAGGGTTAGGGTGGTTGGAGGAACCTCTATATAAAGTGACTGTGACCGCCAGGTAGTTACATGAACGATCTCCTCTCCAACAGGAACGATCTCCTCTCCACCGCCGGCGATTGAAATCTCAACACCATGAGAAATCATCGTCAACTCCATCCACGAAAGCCTGTTCCTCTATTGGCCTTCTAGGCCTTGGACGGCTCCCTACCAACCCCTTCCGGCCCTTATCATGTTCTCGCCCTGAGCAAGCGTGTTACTAGGGGCCGTTTGCGTGGTCCTCCACCTTATTCTTCATCCTCTCCCTGTTGTTGCTTCGCATCGCTTAGCGACTTCACACGGTCGGCAACCCTCCTTTCTACGTTTACGGTCGGCGTTACGGTGTCCGGACACTGGCGAGAGTACCTTTTCGTCTCGAGAGCTTGACCCCTGATGGGGAAAGCTTCGGTCAGTAACATCTCGGTTCCGGCTTTCGCGTCGTCTTCGAAAATCTTTCGGCTATGGCCTGTTTGTTGGCTGTTTCTAGCGAGTTGGCTACCCCTCCGTCCATCCTCCTCCGATCTTCGTCCAGTGGCTCTGTTACAGCTATCACTCCTTTCTACGGTCGGCTTTTCACCAGGTCGGCCGTCCATCCACCTCCCGCCCTTTGCAGCTTACTGGGGCACCCCTTGGTTACGGTGGGTTGTCGTATTGCACTGCCTCAGTTATCGGTTCACGTTCCTTGGGTTTGGATGTAATGTTCTGCTCGGTTGGACATCTTTGGCCACAGCGGACCCCCTCGGCTATTGAAGCCCTTGGTTTTCTGTATGTTCGCTACAGGGATATTAATTTGGTTTCTTTTGTTTTGGCTGGCGGATTGTTTGGCGTCGGTGGGAGCTGTGCGGGTTGCTGGTTGTCCTGTTGTCTCCTGCTTGTCTTTGAGGAATATGTTTGTATTTCTTGAGGGCGAGATTGTGCGGTTGGTCTCAGACCATAGGGACTTGGGGCTACGGCTTTTTCCAGTGTTCTTGGCGAGGTTGGGGCTTGTCTTTACCATTGCTAGCGCTGCACGTAGTCTTTGAGCCTTGTAGTTGAAAATCAAAGCACCTGATATAAAAAGAGAAAAAAAAAATGAAAAAAGAAAAAAAAAAAAGAAAACGCCAGGTAGTTAGCACGAACGATCTCCTCTACACCTCCCGCGATTGAAATCTCAACACCATGAGAAATCATCTTCAACTCCATCCACCTCCCTCTCTCCCCTCTGATGGCCTCGTTGCCTAGGGGGTGATGACACTACCCTCTTCTTCCTTTATTATGGCCTCGCCTTGAGAAAGCGTTGTCCTACAGGTTGTTTGAAGGCTCTTTCTCACCCACCCCCTCGTTTCACGGTCGCAAGCCTCGCTTATCGATCGCCACGGTCGGCTCTACTTATTTCAAGGCTTACGGTCGGTGTTACGGTGTCCGGACCTTGGTGAAAGTACGCCCTTGGTTCTATGGCCTGTCCATCGTTTGGGAAAGCTTCGGTCAGTAACTTCGCAGTACTCGCTATCGTCCTCATGGTCCGAAATCATTCTAGCATGGCCTGTTTGTCGGTTGTTTCTAGCGTGCTGTTTACCTTCCACCCTCCCTCCTCGTTCCATCGTTTCGTCCCTTGGCTCGGTTACAGCCATCCCCTTGTTTTCCCCGGTCATCGCTTACACGATCGGCTCTGGTGATTCTTTCTGGCTGGCATCCACTCTGCCTGATGGCTCCACTGGCCCCCGCGACTGCCCAATGTCGCATTCCTTGGTTACGACTCTTCATGGTATTGCACTGCCTCCTTGAACGACTTTCAGTCTTGGTATGATGTAATTGCTTTTGGGTCTCTTTCGTGTTATGATTGCCCCTGGTTCAAATAGGGTGATGGCCGGCCCATTTCTGTGATCGTTAGTGTAGTGATTACTCTATGTTTCGGTTGGGTTTTCTTTCTCATGGGTTGCTCTTGTTTGTCTTTCCTTTCATTTGTATTGGTTAGATGTTTCATTCCTTGTTTCGCTGCGTACGCAGTGTTCTTTTTGTCAGGGGGTAGGAGTTTATGGCAAGTGGTTTTCCTGTTGTTTCCTGCTTGTAGGGTTTTGGGGATTTACTTTGTCATCCGCTTTGGCCAGCCGATGTTGTTTTTCTCTCTTCTCTGCGAGATCATGCGGTTGGGCCCATACCAGATGGTCTTGGGATGATTGCTTTTTCCACTGGCGCCAGGTTGGATTGGGGTTTTTTCTTGGCCATATCTGATGATGCATGCCTGTTTTGTGCCCGGTCGTTGTAAACAAATGCAAGTTAATATAAAAAAAAAAAAAAAAGAGAAAAAAAACCGCCAGGTAGTTAGTCCACGAACGATCTCCTCTCCATCACTGGCGATTGAAATTTCAACGCCATGAAATATCATCGTCAACTCCATTCACGAAAGCCTGTTCCTTTATTGGCCTCGGCCTAGAACAGCTCCCTGCCCCCCCCTCGGCCCTTATCAGGATCTCGCCCAGAGCAAGCATGTTTCTAGGGGCCGTTGTGTGGTTCCGTTTACTTCTTCATCCTCTTCTCGTTGTTGCTTCGCTTCCCTTAGCGACATACACATGGTCGGCAACCCTCCTCTCTATGTTTACAGTCGGCGTTAAGCTGTCCAGATTCTGGTAATAGTACTTTTTCGTCTCGAGAGGTCGACCTTTGATGGGGAAAGTTTCGGGTAGTAACATCTCAGTTCCCCCTTACGAGTCGTCCTCAAAACTCGCTTGGCTATGGTCTCTTTGTTGGCTGTTTCTAGCAAGTTGGCTACCCCTCCGTCCATCCTCTTCTGATCTTCGTCAAGTGGCTCTGTTACTGCTATCACTGCTTTCTAAGGTCAGCTTTTCACCGGGTTGATCACCCATCCACCTCCCGCCCTGTGCAGCTTACGGCAGCACCCCTCGGTTTCGGTCACAAGTTGTATTGCACTGCCTCTGTTAGCATTTTCGTTCCTTGGGTTGGGATATAATAATATGCTTGGTTGGACATCTGTTGCCACAGCGGACCCCGTCAGCTATCAATGCCTTTGGTTTTCTCTACGTTTGCTAACTGGATATGAATTTTGTTTCTTTTGTTCTGGCTGGCTGATGGTTCGGTGTCGGTGGGAGCTGTGCGGGTTGCTGGTTTTCCTGTTGTCACCTGCTTGTCTTTGAGGAGTATTTTGTATTTCTTGAGGGCGAGATCGTGCGGTTGGTCCCGGACCATAGGGACTTGGGACAATGGCTTTTTCCTGTGTTCTTGGCAGGGTTGGGGCTTCTCTTTACCATAGCTAGCACTGCACGTAGACTTTGAGCCTTGTAGTTGAAAATCAAAGCAAATGATATAAAAAAAAACCAAAAAAAGAGAAAAAAAAAACAAATGCCAGGTAGTTAGTCACGAACCATCTCCTCTACACCTCTGGCGAGCAAAATCTCAACACCATGAGAAATCATCGTCAACTCCATCCACCCTGCTGTCCCCCCTTCTGATAGCCTAGTTGCCTAGGAGGGTGATGCTACTACCCCCCTCTCCTGTCTGTTCCCCTTCTGATGGTTATGCTCTTGGGCAGTCTTTTTCTACGGGGTTCACGGTCGCTCACTCCCCCCGTTCCCCGCACTTGCTTCGCTGCCTTCGCATAGTGTTTGCACACAGTCGGTAACTCAAGTCTCGTTAAAGGCCTTCTCCAGTTCCATGTTATTCGTAACGTAGTGGCCCCAGTGGCTCTGCTCCCTGGTATTGCACTCTCTCCTGAGAACACTGATTGGGACAGTTGGCATCGTCGAAAAACTGTGATCTCGTTTCGGTCGGTCGGTCTCGGACTTCTTGCTTAGGTCTACCCATTCGCTCTCCTCCTAACAGGCCCCGAGCCTCCCCTCCGCTCCCGGTGTCGTCCAGTTGCTCTGTTACAGCTACAGTCTGCTCTTTGGCTGGTACCCTACTACTATGTGGCTCCTCTCGCCCCCCTCTGTATGCTTCCCCTGGGGTCTTCTTCTTTGTTGGGCTTAGCCCTTCACCTCCTCCTGGTCCTTGTCCCTTCTGATTGGCCGTCCTAGGGATCTGTTACTGCTTTGTGCGTGGCAGTAAAATTGGTCGATTGTATGGCGTTGATATCTAAGGCCTCTGCCCCTCGGGGCATGCACTGCTCCAGGTCTCGTTTTCCGGTGGGCCCTTAGGGCATTTCCTTACGCCACACGTCTCCGCCGCACCGTCTCAATGTATTGATGTCCCGCTGTGATTCCTTCAGCCCCTGTTGAAGGCCTATATGGTCCTGGTACTATTACCCCTTTTGTGTGCTCAGGTCCAGTGGAATATCCTACGGTTTGGTATTGGGGGTTTCTTTCATACTGGGCTAGAATTCTTCATTGTTGGTTCATAGGTTTCAAACTGTCGTTTTGGATTTTCTCTTGGTGGGCTGCAAGTCTCAGGAGGTTTTTGGTTCATTGTTTTGTGGCATTTTTTTTTTTTTTTATTTTTTTTTATTTTTATTTTTATTTTTTTATATCATATATTCGTTGTTTTAAGATACAAGAAATAGCGTGCATCATCCGATATGGCCAAAACAAAACCCACAAACACAAAACCAAAACAAACCAATCAAAACCTCAAAAGCAAAACTAATCCTCCAGTAGCGACGAACCCAGTCGCGTCTGAAAATAATAACAAAAACAAGGTATAACTACCAAAAGTAACTTCTGGCAAATAAAACAAACCGCAAACTAGGAAAACCAAATATTCACGAAACTAAGGAAGAACAGGCGCGTTACAAATCATCAGCGCTCTGGCACCGGTGTCCGAGATACCCTCTAGGAGGTTGCCGGAGTGGAGGAACGTTGGTCGAGGTCCCCTCCTGGGGGGC
>QOVD01000188.1:0-22726 GCA_003521225.1 Tuber microsphaerosporum | reverse complement strand
CCATCTGTCATCCCCTCCCCGCCCCACCACACCCACTAACAACCCGTTCGTTACTCAGCATCCGAAACGAACCTTAACTGCCGCTTTCCTTCCCCTCCGCCCCTCACTCCTAATCCAGAAAGTCCCTAACACGGCACAAATACACCAACTCAACTTATTAAAATTTAACTCAATTCTATCTTTTAAAAAGCCCCGAATAAATAAACAATGGAAATGAATAACCATGACCTCTAGAGAGTGCGCTTAGCCCCACGACATAGAAAGAAAGAGTGAAAAAAAAGCGAGCAACTAAGCAAGAAAAGTTGGTATCATAAGGGAAGAAATGCTACCAGGTTAGGTATGCAGTATGATGGTCATGACGAAGAAGAACGCCTATTATACAAGAAAAGAGAATAAAATAAAGGAAAATGCACAAAAAGAGGGAAGGAAAAGACCACTGACGAAAACGAAACGAAACCCATGCCAACACTCCGGACACCGAGAGGAGACTGCACTAATAAAAAAATGAAAAGAAAGAAAGGGTAGAGAAAGTTCGCGGGTATGAAAAACCGAAAAAGAAAAAAAATAATACAAAGTATAGGCAAAAAAAAAAAGTGGGGAAAGTCTTCTGGGATAAACGAAAAAACATTAGTCCGCCATCCAAGTCCGTACCATACAATAACGTAAAAATTCCATCAAACCAAACCGATCAAGCCCATCCACCCTATACCATTCCCAGAAAGTTATGGACAAAAAGAAAAGGCGGGAGAAAGCTTTTTTGGCCCAAAGGGCCAATCAGAGGGATACGAGAATCACTCGTAAGAGAGAAGAGAAACGTATGACAGTAATAAATCCCACCGAGCCAATGATGAAAAAATATGAAAAATGAAGAGAAAAAGAAAATAAAAAATGAAGATCAGAATCCAAATACGCCAACCCTAATGCTCCCCAGCAAACATTGGTTTTCTAGCCCATCCAACCAAGCACCTCCATCCAGAGCCCTTCTCTCTCCCCTCTTCGAGCACGTCTCCGATTGTATCGATAGCAAGATCGCACTCGCCACCACCCTCTCCTTCGGTCTTTAGCATCCACTTCTCCCAAATCCAACTACCTACTAATCCAGTAACGGGAGAAACGTTCTCTATGCTGCCGTTCTCGACACCGAGATCTTCCCATGCCTTGAGCTTCCTACGGACCTCCTCTTTGACCATTTCCAGATCCTGTGATTCATGGGGTGGCAGCTGCATCTCGCCTTTAGAAGGCACTTTCGGTTTGGCACTAGGCGGAGACATAGGGAGGAATATCCAGCTGCGCTTGATTTCGCCAAAACCGGCTCTATTCAGGCGGGAGACCCAGCGTTTTGTAGGAGCTGCATCGTAGCCTTTCGACTCGAGGCCTTTGGCAAACTTAGCTGCAAGCTCAGCCCCGAGTGGCCCTGCGTTTACAATGTCATTGTCAAAGAGGGAGAACTCGAGATGTCCACCTGGCTTCAGTACACGGAGGCACTCCTCGAGACAGAGGTCGTACTCGTCCATGCCGAGATTTGGTGAGTTTTCTGGGACGGTTGCCTTGAGCGTTAGGTACAAATTGCGTGCTGAGACCACGTCAAAGTGGTTCGGGGGGAACGGAAGTTTCCACAGCTTTGATACCACGAGAGGGCGGTGGTTCTGCGGTCCTCGGCATTTGTCTGAGGCCCCAGCTGCCTTCTCTTCACCTTCAGACTGTTGCTTTGGTCGAGGTCCGGTTGTTACGGTGTAAACCTTTGCTTTCGGGTAGTCATAGGCACAATGCCATCCCCAGTCGGCTACACAAATATTAGTACGGTTTTTCCGACATGTATGAAATTCCAGAATCCTACCAATAGGTGCTCCACCGAGATCCAGGACACGCCTGCGCTCGTGACTTCCCAGGTGGACTCCACTCGAGACGTTCTCAAGCATCTGCGTAGCACGCTGATCCATTTTTGTAGTCGCACGTCTGGTCAGACGTTTTGCGGAAGCAGCCAACAAAGTCTCATGTCCAGGACTAATAACAACTCTACCAAAGTTCATCCATCTCAGTGCCATCAAAGCCCATAAACTAGTTAAGATCCCTTCTTCGGCCTCCCGTTGTCGGACGGTGGCGGTAACAGCCCCATTTGGCGACCCCGATTTTGCCATCTTGCCTGGTGCAACGAGAGGGTAATCGTTTCTCAGATGACTGCATATCCTCTGTGCTTGTAGAGCATCGAAGCGAGGCATCCGATGGATGAAAGGGTCGCTATCGCCAGATTTCTTGACGAAGCCCCTGAAAGCCTTGAGATATGAAGAGTCGATCCTTGGTGTCTCCTCCTTCTCGACTGTGCTGGGAGCTGGCTTCTCATCACCCTCGCTTTTAACCGTCTTCGGAGAGGATAATTCCTGATTAGTAGTGCTGGCAGCAGGCGCAAGAGTAGTGGTAGCCTGGTTATTCGCTTCCCCCGCAGTACTTGTTTCCGGGTCCTTTTCCATAGTAACATTCATGGAATACGCCTGTGGGACATCCTTAGAATCTTGGGTCTTGTCAACAATCTCCTTCTCTTCTTCAGTCTTCTTGGTAGAGTCCGTTGCCTCGAGCTGGTCGAGGAGGCATTCGATTGAGTTTTCGGCTGCGGCTGATAAATCCCCTGGATTCTCCGCCACAATCTCTTCCACTGCAACTTGTGTCATTTCCGTCTCCTCTACTACTGTATTCTCCAGATCCGAGCTGCTGCCTCTTGTCGAAAATAATGGAACTACTCCGATCCCTGGTTCTTCGTCGAACAATACTGACATGCCCTTAGCGATGGTTTCATCATAGGAATTCGTCTTCGCCGCTGGTTGACGTGGCGTATAAGACCTGCTTGTAAGCGCTGGGCTGTCGGTCGCGTGATCGGCGATTCCACACCATGTATCCGAAGCGCCGGGAATAAATGACGAGTAAAATAATGTTGGAGACGGAATGTTGATGATCCCCAAGCCTTCAAGTACCGAAGTTGGCCGGTTAGGAATCTTGCTCAGCCTTTTAGCGAAGCGCTTGTCTTGAACATCTGGCGTTGGTGGCGGAGGTCGGCGAGGGGGAGATACCTCAGAAGCGGCCGATTTCACCTGTGGTACATATTCGGGATCTACACTTTCTGTGTCGAGGAACAATGTTGGCTTTGGTGGAGGTGTTGGTGGAGCCGAGACAACGGTAGTAGCCATGAGACTATTCGGTTCTTCTAGCGATGTTGTTGAACTGCGAGGGGGAGTGGTAGTAGTAACAACGAGTGATCTTCTAAACTTTGGAGGAGGTGTTGGAGGCGTATCAGACAACGAACCACTAGATGTGTTTCTTCGATGGCTCATTGGGACACTTCGAGGTGGACTTCTTGTTCTTGGGCTAATTCGTGGGCTAAAACTATCCACACTCTCCTTGATCCTCAGTAAGTAATACCCATCCTCGTCGTCATTCCCATCCGCATCCGAAGGATGCGACGACAAATCCTCCTCAGAATTGACGGAGTCCTCTAAGGAATCGTCGAAAAGGTACTCGTATTCCTGGTATAACGCATCCTGACCATGAGCGCCCAGAGCCGGCCTCGTCCGGTTTTTTCGAAAGGTAGTTGGGTCAAAGTCTGGGTCGAGGCTAGAAGGGGAATTCTTCCGTGGCCTTCGCCCAAGGAAACCTTTTGAGCTCTTTGCCATGACTGAACTAGCTGACGCACTTGTTGCACTTAACGAAGCAGTTGGCGAACCGGACCTCTTGCCGAAAAATCCTTTGTGCATTCTTGAAGCCCGTGGCGATGTCGAGGTCGAGGAGTCAGTCGAGCCCCAAGGAGAGAAAGGTCGCGGGAGTGGTTCTGTGACCGCCATTGAAGTAGCAGGAGATGTAGGATTATTTGCAGGATCGGACATTGAGGGATACATAGCAGACGTGGCCCGCCTAGGGGACTTTGGCCTAGTATTGATTTTGAACATATTGAGGGGAGGGAATAATGAGGAAGAAGGGGCACCCGACGAGAGGGATCTGGAACGAGTACCGGCAGAAGTCTTAGTAGATGGCGGGTCCGGTGGTGAGGGAACTAGAAGGGAAGGAGACCAGGCTATATTACTTTGACGTGGGTTGCTAGTGCTGGTGGTTCCTGGGGACGGAAGCAGTGTGGGAGTGAGCGAGTGATGGCTCGTCGAAGAATTTCCGAAGTCGTCTATTGGAGAAACGGCGCTATGGCCTTTCTCGGCGCTCAGACGGAGCAGCGGCGGTGGGCGATTCCTCATTTGAAGGGTTCTTCAAATTCGGCGTTATAGGAATATTAAATGCTTATTACCCACTGGGGGCGGATTGCAGATGGCCAGGGTAAGAAGACGCCGTTGCAACGTGCAGCCAGTCACTCTTTTGCGAGTTCAGTGCGAGAGTATAAAAACCAACTGGGATCCGGAGCCAGCGTTGATAAACCAAAAGAGTTTAAGAAGGGAGAGTTTGAAGACAAAGTAGCTGGGGCACGGTAGTCCGCTAGTATCTAGAGAGGGGGGCTGCCGCTGCTATAGAGTATCCGTGATCTTTAGCTTGTGACCCGGCACAACATATCAGACTGGCAGTGAAGAGCGGCTCACCACGAGAAGCAGGAGGATACTGCCAATGAATACGATATCAAAATGCAGGATAAACAGAGAATCTCGATGTCTCTAAGCAGGGAGGCCCCAAGACTATGATTATTTATTTTATTTAGCCAGATCCCAGGGTTTGAGTTGATAAACTAAACAGCCGACGACCAGGCCTTTCAGAAATAAAAGCTTTTGAAGGATGGTAAACAGGAAAAATGAAATCACAGGAATAAAAACTTTTGGGTGGAAATGTTCAGGAAGAGGGATGAGAAGGGTATCTAGCAGCGGCAGTGGATAGACATTCACAGCCAAAGACATGAGCATTAAGACCACCATGAGGGATATTACATTTGCTTAACTCCTACTGTAGTTACTCCTGCCAGCTGCTCGCATCCTCACAGCCAAAACCTTCCACGTACGCACAGCTGCTGCCTTTTTTTTCTTCTTTTCCTTCCTTTTTTTTTTGAGTGGACCACACCTTCCTTTTTTTCTTGCCTTGTCCTTAGATGAGGGAGGAGAGCAACCAGACCTTGAAAGGATTATGCAAGTAAGCGACCTCTAAATCGGTGCCTATAGCGGCGAGTATTTAGTTTCTGAGGAGGGAACAGAGGATGGGTGAGGGGGTCCCTTAGCCCCCCATCACTTCGCCATTGATACTTTTCCCCTTCTCTTTTCTCCTCAGTTTGTCATTCAACAAGAGCATGGATTCCCTGCCATCCGGAAGGCCTCCCGCCTCGCTTTGCTGACCACTGGGACGAGACAGAAGTTCAAGGTATTTTATACAGAGGTTGAGAGGCAAAAGAAGAAAAATCAAGTGAAAAAAAAAGAAAGAAAGGGAAGCACCGGAGGTGCTTGCTTTATTCTAGTGGATCACGTTTCAGTCCCCGTCGGCTTCCGAGCGAATTGCATCGCCCGTTATCCGTACTCTGCAGCAAGGCCCTCTAGTTCTGTATCTGCGGCAAGGGAGGGAAGAAAAAAACTCTCTGATCCTGCAATTGTAATGGAGAAATGGGGAAAAGGCTAAAAAGAAACTACGATCTATGCAGATTCTTCTCATTCTTCTTCTACTTTTTCTTCTGCATCTCTTTCTTCTCTTTCCTCTCATCCCTTCTCTGACCTCCCCGCTTGACCCAAGCCGTGTGCGGCGGTCCCTTCACAGCCCGTATTCCCCGTACAGACACGGCAGTGGTCACATGAATAACATAAATTTACTAGCATCCCACAGCTTGCGACTCGTAAAAAACTTATAAGCACAAGTAGCTATGGTATGCTTGTACCGTACACAAGTTGGCTACCGACACTGCCAGTGACCACCGTGCAACCCGACTCCCTACTAAAGTACGATACCTGTACTCGAGTGCCAAAGGTTAGAACAATAATCCGGCCCACACACCACACACATAATCTCATACCTTACCAGTATTACCCCCCTCATCCCCCTCCTTCTCTTAACTTATTGCAACAAACAATGGAGAAAGAAAGACTTGAATCTATCGCTGTAGCACATCCCACACTCCGCCGTGACTTCCGCGTGGCTGTCCAAACAAGCTAAACCAAGGGTCTGAGCGGGGCTCTCGATCAGTACTAGGGTTAAATTCTTGCAAATCGCCCTGCGTGCGAAACTTCGCGCGCGCTTCGAGTAGCTATCCCCAATTTGGCTTCTCCCTTTCTTATGTATTCAAATTCCAAGCTAGACTGACCTTTTCCCCCGCTCCCTCTAATCGAAATTTCTAATGGTCTTATAGCGGCGGGACTTCCAAACAAAGGATGTGTGCGAGAGACAGAAGAAGGCAATAGCTAAGATAAGGAATGCTCATATGATACTAAATATCATCATTGTCGATGGTTTAGTCTGGTGTGGGGTTCCGGTGCGCTACCGGTACTCGTGCAGTTGTGGTTCAGCGGATGTGATGTCGTAAAGGGGTCCAACATCCCCTGATCTATTCTAGAGAGTCACGTCTTATCGAACGGTAGATGGCGCGAGTACAGTACCGATATGGGGAAGTGAAGGGAGACATGGTGGGAATGTTAGAAAAATAAAACATAAGTATGAAAAATGCAAAACTGAAAAAAAAGAAAAAAAAAACGTGGCTGCATTCTTAACTTCTTTAAGTATGCTCGAGCAAAGCGCAAGTGTGCTAGTACTGTAAAAAAAACAAGGGGAAAAAACAATCACGATAATTCCCATCTTTGATACAGTACTGGTACAGGATGGGAGTGTGTGACTGACTATTTTGTCTCCCCCAAACTCGCATCTCATCACACAAGAAGAGAAGAAAAGAAAAGAAAAGCTTCTGGAAAACGGTAATTCTTTTTTTTTCCCCTTCGTTTTCCTTCTGGAAGGGCTTGCTCCGGTGGTAAACCGGGCGGAGCTATACGTAATATATGTCGCAAACGGTGGAGGCTTGGGAAAGTTCGATTCCGAGAGGTGATTGGCGAAGCCACCTTTCTTGGCGCTCATTTCGCAATTGACATCACCAACTGGAGGTACTATTGACGAGACAACGTTCCCTCCCAGCGGCTGTGGTAGTAAAGGGAGAGGAGGAGGGAGGAGGAGGGGAAAAAGAGGAATGGTATAATAAGGATCGTCGGTCCTGGTCTCGCCTGGAGTCGCATCTTTAGTCTCAGCCTTTGGTCATCACAATGCTGCCGTTCTCGCCTATGGCGCTTTCCCGTGAGTGACCACTTGCACTGGTGCTAGTATCATGCCTGTACCGTACAGGTATTATGTCTATGCTGTGCAGGAAGGGCCATTAACCACAACCCAATGGTTGGAATCCTTCTCTACAACATGAATCTAATCGTGATAAACTGGCTGATAGTTTCAAGTTGTGTGGTCACTACCACCAACAAAGTCTGTTTTTTTCCCCCGACTTAAGATCACAGGAATGCAGTTAGACACCCGAGGTCTTAACCCATCATTTCAATTTCCGGAAATATGAACTGGAACACTGTGATCTTTGGTTCACAATAATTTTATTTTTCCCGGTCACGCTAAATCCCGGGTTTGAAGTCAAGGCATTTCGTACGGGATCCTCAAGCATGCCTGTAATAATAGCTGCTAGTAAATCTGCAAGCAAGAATAGGTCAAGGCACACATTTCCAGGAACGAGACGTCGCACTAGTCCCAACTTGGTCTAATCATGTGTGCGCTTCGGGATAATTTGTGCAGTTTTGTAATTGATGATGAACTTTGTAAGCCTCCGAATCCCCCCTGGGCGGAGAAATCCCTAAGAAACCCAAAATGGTCGCCATAATTGGAAAGGATATGCGGAGAGAGCCGAGAGGTTCCTTAATAATCGAGAAGAACAATGGCCGAATGTACAGGTTTCTTGCGACCAGGGCCATCACGCCTCGTGCTGGTGCCATACTCGAGTACTGTGCAATACCGTACCTGCCTCCGGCCCAAGGACCGTATTTCTATCGCAACACTCTCTCTGCCTTACCCACCTAGATAGACCCGCTTGAGACCAGCCTCGTGCTGCAGAGTAAGCTTGCGTCTACAAGTACGGTAATCAGCTAAACCTAAGAAAAGCGACAGCAGCGGTCGATATGAGATTCGCCAATCTTCCAACCACACAAAAATCAGCTTCCACTCATCCATATTCATTCCTCCCTTCCAGCTCATGGTATTTCCTAACAACTCCGCAAACAAGGCTCACGATCTTCTATTCCATGGTAAGTGACCTCGTTTACCTATCCATCCCTTAATATATTCATCTTACTGTATTTTCCCATACACCCCCCCCCTTCCTGCTTTCCCTCCTACCCTTCAATATAGGAATAATAAAACCCGATTACTATATTCAACCCCGGTGTATGTATCCCCGTATCATGGATGGGTGGACGCCGAGCCCGCTAGTAAAGACTTACTCCCATAGCAACAGCAACACATACGTGCGTTCCGGGGCAAAGGAAAGCAAAAAATAAAAAAGGAGGAAACCCAACATTATACACTCTCATGGAATCCCAGCCAATTTGCGCAATTCAACAACGTTACAGTACATGTCACGGTATGCCTCCTATTTCCCTTCGTTAGTTCGCCCATGAGGTACAACAGGATAACACAGTGAGGCGTAGAGTAGTACTGTGCCGTATCATTGAGGTATCATCATCATATCAAAACAGGCGAACTTTCCCCATGTTATGGTCTGATAGGCATCGTCGTGCCACCCCCCTTCTCTTTCCTTTCTTTCTTTCCCTCGGTTAGGCTTCCCCAGGATTGCCCCTCATCGTACTCGGGTACATTGCAGCTATTTTTTTAGTACTTTATCCCCCGCAATGCAAGCTGACTAGTTAGTCGTGAGCACGGTATTACAGGCCAATTCAACGCGAACTCGAAGAGGAATGCGAGGGGGGCCGAATGCATTACCACGCGTCACAGTACTATACAGCATGCGGGGGAAGCAGGCAGGCAGGGCGGGGGACATCGGGATTCAGCATACTGTAGTAAGTAAACGCATCCATGTAATTGCTACAGTATCCACCAATTCCAGAAGTACCGGTATCCGGACATCAGCGCGCCAAACCTCCGAGCCTTGGCTGCATGATTCCTGGATACTCTTTGAACTGGCGGGTGGGGGTGGTTTTGATATAATACCGGCACCATAGCCAACCCTTATGGCAGCTATAATAGCATCGTGACAAATACTCCAAGCCTCGACTCGGCCGGTTGGTATTTATATACGCAAAACCCCCGATAGAACCTTTCAGATGCCAGAACAGAGCACCGGTAGTGGCATCATATCACATCGTGAACACCTAAACCTAGTCGGGAAGCTTCTTTGTATATTTACGAACGCCATACAGGTATGATAGCATAACCATGTTTCTGCCTTTTTTGTGTGTAACACCCGCTTTGATCCTCACCTCGTCCATACCGAGTACCGGTACAGGTCATCGAAGGCCCACCCCATCATTTCTGAAAGTTTTGACAATTTTTTTCTTTACAAAGTTAAAAAAAGAGGGCTCCTTCCATCCTAGACACACATACCCGGCCGTGTCCTGCTCGAGTAACTTGATCTGGTGAGAGATCACTGGAATGCTTGTTGGTTTTCTTGATGAGTTGTTGGTTCTTGGGGCTCTAGGGCGTCATTATGCGAGCCCAAAGTGTGGTATTCTTTCTTTCTGTGATATCGATGGGTGATTGCATTTGTTTAAGATAAGGTGGGATTTTTATTATTCCCAACTCTACTCAAGTTGTCGAGGCTTTCAGAAAGCACAATACCCCAACAGTACCAAGTATAGTATTATACCGACGACATTCGTACTCGAGTGCAGCACAAGTTAAGCACGCAGTGTGCGACGGTGCCATAGGCTAAGGATACCTACTGTACCTGCCAACTAACAACCGGCACGACTACCGGTACCATTTGCATCACCACTAACTTATAATTCATCTAGTCCTGATAGCAAGGAATTCTATGCTGTACTGCAAAGATCGAGAGAAAAAAACTACCTGCAATACTCGTGCTTCCTTGCACAGCAGCAGCAGCCAACCCAAAAACAACTATTCATCACAACACCCCACCCCAATCCCCCTCCATGAGTACCAGTACGATTGTCGTAACAAAAGCCCCAAGCAAAGTGCTCTCCATACCTAGTACAAACGTGGTAAAGTGAGGGAATGTTCTTCCGCCATGTTCCAGATTACCCACGCGAGCAGGTAGATCCAGCCATGTCTTTTCCATCTTCCATGCTCTCTTTCTTTCTTTCTTTCATGCGGGGGAAGGGGAAAAGGGGTGTGTGGTGTGTGGTGTGTGGTGTGGATGCAGAAAAAGGGTGAAGGAGAGAGGGGAAAAAATTATATAGACTGCTGCACGATACCGATATGGGGTGCACGCGTGTGTGTGTGTGATCGTGTGTGGGTAGGTGGGGGCATGGCTACGGTGTGCTCTCAATTCGGTGGATACTTTTCTGACCGTTGTTTTTTTTCCTTTTCTTCCTTTGGCTTACCGGCGGTGCTTAGGTCCAATCGCTATCGTACGAAAGTCCTCGCCTCGCTGGATATGACAAGGAGGAGAGCTAAAAAGTATCGGCTAGGAGGCAGGGGGTATCTTGGTTGCGGTACTATTAGTACAACGCAAGTGGGGAGGTGCAATATGTGGAAGGAGGAAGGAAGGAAGGGAGGGAGGAAGGAAGAAGAATATCACAATTGCGTTCTGGCGTTTGGTACTCGAGTAGACCACCGTAGTTTGTCTCTACTAGTACTCGTTTTGGGGCACCTCTGGTAGGGTAGATATGATACTAGTACAGCAGTGGTGGCCCACTCACACTACGCTGCAAGCAAAACGCAAGTAAGACGTGAAGTGAGTGACATTCAAGAGCTTAAACTGTTTCTCTAGATACCGGTATAACATGAACCAATCCAGTGCAGTACTGCTCGTGTCTGCAAGTATCGTAACTAAGGCAGTGTGGTCCATCATATCATCATCCACACCTCCAAGTCTATCCATCATACAGCGCCGAAGACCCGGCCTGGCTAATCATTGGATATGTTTCCCAACCACGCGAAAGAAGGACGCAAGGCAAAGCCTGGCGTGCTGAAGTGTTACCAAGTCAGAAAGGAACTTGTTTTTTCTCCCTTTTTGCTTCTTTCCTGATGCCATCTAGGGGCCCGGTCAGTCCGTAGTTCTTTTTTTTTCTTCTCTCGCCCCTCTCCCCCTTTGGCCTATATTTTCTTCTTTTGCTCTCTCAAGTTAATGGGAAGTAGTTAACCTTAGTGGCGCGCTTTTGGCTTGCTCCTTTTCATCACTCTCTTTCAGGTTACTTGCTTTTTAGCGTCATTTTTTTGTATTGCCGAGACATAGATACCGGTAGGCTGGAGAAGGTTGGGGTTTGGATCTAAAAGATAGCAAACGAGCAAGTGAGCGGGAGTAGATATCCCGAACGGAGGGAACCGCCGTCGTTTCCATCACCATACCTACCCTACGAAATTCGCATCCTCACGAAACAATTGCCACTCCGATGTTGTCTTGCTGAAGCAGCTGAGGAATACCAGCATCAAAACAAGGGTTGCTGTGGAAGAGCAAAATGGGAGGGGAGTCAAGGGGGTACAAAAGAAAAAGAGGCCAAAAAGGAAAGGGAACGCCCCTCCTGCTGGTAAGCCGGGAAAGCAAAGGAAGGGAGCGATGTGGCCAGAAAAAAACGTGGCCGCAAAAGCAAAAGTGGAAAACGTGGGAAAGGAGGCGGGGTGGGGGAGGAAAAGGCAAGTTCAACTGCGCTGACTGCACTTGCGAGGGGAACGAGAACGAAATGATTGGCTCTAGTGCTGCATTCGGTAGCACGAGCCCGCGTCTAATTTTTTGTTTCTTTTGCTTATATTTTTATCCATCTTTATTTCTAAAGGTCCGATCTTATGCGCCGCTATGTCTGATGTTTGAAATTCTTCAGCCGGGCGGGTTTCTCCAGGGCCTCTAAGGAAGGTTCTTCATACTCAACCGTTTGCTAGGATTGAAGGATCCTTACAGACGCCTACGGATGTATCATTGACCCTATATGGGACATCGGCAAGTTACGTACGGGTATATCGGGCGAATTATCATTTCACAACCCAGCCCCCCATTTGCCAAACCAAAAGATACTCGAGTACCGGTATAATTCTTGACTGCGGTGGTTGTTGGTGTTCTCCTCATTCCGCGGGTTCTTACAGTGGGTTAAACGTTGGAGGTGTTACCACCACAGTAGCTTATATTCCTACTATACACCCACACCGTAATTCAAGGCGACTCTCTCTGCGCTCGTAACATAGTAACTTTTGTGGGACGGACTGCCATTGCATACAACGAAAAATTGGCTAGGGCCCAAGGATTTTAGTGTTATGCGATAGTAGTTCCCTCCACAAAAGCCACGACATTACGAGTAGCCTCGACCATCATTCTGCTATCGAAGAGGGTGGTACTATCATAAGGCCGCCATGCCATGCGATGACAATAAGCCTAATAACACCACAAAGTCGGAAAGACGTCAGCAATCTGGCTTATCCCCCATTCTCGTCGCATGGGAAATTGATCGTACTTGTACCACCGTTTCTAAATTACAACCGTTGGAAAAAGTGAGTAAAGATAGAATTGCCCCTCGCGCCAGGTTGCCGGCTGTACGGTACTACTTGAATACGAACCCTGCGTCACAAATAACTTACCCCCGAAGATAGCTATTGAAGCCCTCGTCCAGATTATCTACCGGTACTTGATAATCGTATAAACTTATGTACTACATCTATGGTGAGGGATCTCCAAAGAATGGTAGAAGGAATGTGGATAAATAAATGGCTCCGAATTGCAGACGGGAACCCACAGTCAGATAACGGCAAAAAGATGGAATTACATCTTCCCTTAGCAAACTACTATTTTTTCGATCTGTCTGGTAACTAGTTGCTATCCTAGGAATTGCTCCCGTGCTCTATTATACTTTCCAAAGAGCATATTAGGAGTTTTAAAGTTAAGAAGTTTTTTTTTCAGTAGTGAGTAAACCCAGCCGATTATATCCCCACATTTCTCGTAGCATATTTGAGCACTGTATCCCAAGGTAGCTTGAGGCAACGAATGTAGGTTATAAATCTTGAGATCCATCTGTAAAAACTTAAATTCCCTGATTTTATGTAGAGATGGATCATTGCTACTGCTGTGTTTATAATACTCTGGTAAATTTATTTTTCCTCCATTTTTTTGGTTTTACTTGGGTAGTTTGCTCAGGAGTCCGAGTTTGGTGAGGTTCTGTTCTATGCTCGTTGCCGACCTTTTGACCGCCGTCCCAGCCTAAAAAAGTAGGATCGCCAAGTAAAGTAATGGCAAGTTAACCGTTTTTCTGTGCGCCAAGTTCTTTGAACCCCCCTACCGGTACTGGTTTCATATCCAGCGTCATGATCGCTGGTCTTACAGGAATACACTGCCGTACCGTGGAAACTCTTGAAGTCCACTATCTCCGTCAGCCCTGTAATCTCCGGATTCCGAGACAAAAACTCCTAAGGGTTAGCGTTTTCCTGACACAGTGCCGGTATAGGATCGGCCATCATGAATTGTTGGATCCATCTAACCGCCATTCGCGATTCTGTTCAACTTATCAAATTAAACCTATCCTGGGCTGACGGATATAGTGAATTTCACGAATTTACAGTATAGTACCGGTATTCACGCGTACTTTGCCAAAGCGATCACTCGATTTCAACCCCCCCGGACAGGTGCAATGGTGTTGAGTCGACCTCAGCATCATGCGCGGGAAGTCACCAATGGTCAGGTGTAGCTGCAGCGCCGGCTTTCCTTCCTTCCTAACCCACACGTACTCGAGTATTTCTGCGAGTATGTACTAAGGGCAGACTTGCGGGCACCGGCCAAAATAATCACCGGCAGTGTGTTGCGCAATTGTTGGGTTATCCGCGAGTTCAGATTTAGGGGGTGGAAATCTCAGTTGATGGGTGCCTGCGGAGATGTCCGTTTCCTTTCTTCTTGCGTGTTATTTCTCCTGTTAGCACTCGTTATAGGCAATAAGTACCCAAAAACAGGGGGGTACGTAAATTTCGTATGGGTGCTTAAATAGACACGGATCTCTCGCCATACATTTCTGTAATCCCTGTTCTCGGTTGCTTCATGCCTGAGAGGAGTGTGTCATTTTTTTCATTTCTCCCCCAGGTTGGTATGATACTCGAGCACAATATGGCAGTCAGGGAGAGCTGAAAGTCTAGAGTGAGATCTTATGAAGGGGGTAAAGGGGAATAAGAGTGGATCCTTTCCCGTACCATCCTTCGCTTTAGGTTAGTTCGAGGACAGGGCGATGTATCCGATCACCATGTATCACTCGCTCGGTAACAACTTTGGTGACAGCTCTGGTTGAAAATATGGCCTGGGCTCTTGCTTAGAACCGGTGGTGGCCAGTGGCTCGGCTGGCGTTCCACCGCTCCCATGCCTTAGTGCCCCCAAAAGAGTGTTCGGACGTGAAATTCTGAGTGCAGTAAGACGGAACCGCAAGGCATGGTTCGTGCCATTTAAAACATGCACTGAAATTTCAATGATTTTCAAATCCTAAAGGCTCTATGACTACTAACGTGATTAAAGAGAAGGTGAAGAATGACGGTAAGGTTTTTTTTTGCAATTATGTTACTAGTTACAAAGCCTTTAGAATTTTGTGTTCCACGAGCCACATTTGAGTGCTTATCAAGCATGAAATTTTGCTTAGTAACTTGAGTAAGTTTTTGCATCATAGGGACCCGATTTCTGACAAAATATGTCGAAGAAAACCTATAACCTAAAAATAAATAAGTTAGCCCTTCAGGGAATTTAACGCTAGAGGTGAAATTCTGGTATGAGATGTGCTATAATGGTTAAAGCCCCTTGCTGGAGACCCAAATGAAAAACTTTTCCCTTCTTGCTTCACGCCGAGGGCTTGGCATTTAAGTATGACTGCGGGAGGGCCTTTAGTGCGGCTCAGCTTGCCCCGCCTGGTCTGTGCGCTCGCTTGTCACCACAAGGTAGGGTAATGTTTTACACACGCAACGAAATAAAAGCCCAGTGCCGGCTGTCAAGTTTCCAACAAAACCTGGGAATTACTCCTGGACCCTCCCCCTCCTAACTCAATTCCTGACAAACGATGGCCAAACGAAAGGCCGAAGGGGCATCTCCTCCCCAATCGCCTACAAAGAAGGGGAAACCCGCTGGATCGATACCGACTGATTTCAGGCCTTTTTTCCGAGAGGGACTGTTCGACGAGGCTGTTAAAGGCAAATATCGAAGTGAATATGCTACTGCCGAGCCGTTTGTCTTTCCCGATATTTCACCCTTTTGTTTTTGCGTTTCTTTGTCTGAGGCTCATTGGGAGAGGCTTAGGTACAAACATGCCGTGATCCATGACCTGATCGACGACGCTTTACTTCGTAACGTTCGGCAAGAGGTGCTCAAAAACGTGGAGTTCGCGCCAAAGGAGACCGACATCTACCGTATTCATCAATCCGGTGATTTAGCTAATCTCGACGGCCTTCCTAAATCTGCTCTTAAACTTCTTCCATCCCTCCGCCAGCTCCGCGACTCGCTCTACTCTAAGCTTTTCCGGGACTACATTTGTGGGATCACTGGGTGTGGGCCACTTAGCGGAAAAAAAACCGATATGGCTATCAATGTCTATACACCTGGTTCTCATTTGTTGGCCCATGACGATGTAATTGGGTCTCGCCGTGTGTCATATATCTTATACCTAACTTCACCTGATGGTCCTTGGCAGCCTTCGTGGGGTGGGGCGTTAAGGTTATATCCGACGAAAGTGGCCGAAGATGGTGTCACGAGAGTTCCAGAGCCAGAGTGGACTAAAACTATTCCGCCTGCATGGAATCAACTAAGTTTTTTTGAGGTGCAACCTGGCCTGAGTTTTCACGATGTCGAAGAGGTGTATGCCCCTGAAGAAGAAGAAGAAGGCGGAGATGAACGGATCAGAATGGCTATCAGTGGATGGTTCCATATCCCCCAAGAAGGCGAAGAGGGCTATATTGAAGGTCTCGAGGAAGAACTTGCTGAAAAAAGCTCTCTACAGCAATTGCAGAGCAAGAGTGATATCTTTGACCATCCTAAACCGCTGGAGTTCAAGAACGGCCATGAGCCGGATGGAGAAGAACAAGACGGAGACGAAGAAGGCGGTATAGCATTGACTGAAAAGGATCTAGACTTCTTGCTCAACTTTATCGCTCCTACTTACCTGACCCCTGATACCCTGGAGAGCCTGTCTGACGCCTTTGCCGAAGATTCTTCTGTCCAGATCGCGCAGTTCCTTTCTAAATCGTTTGCAAAGAAGCTTAAGGAGTTTGTTAAAGCTCGCGATGCTAAGAAATACTCACCAGGGGACTCGGAGGGATGGAGGATTGCCTTACCCCCACACAAACATCGTTATCTTTATCTTCAAAAACCCCCGGCTAACAATGGGGTTAATCTTGAGGAGCTCAATCCTATCGAGCAATTGCTTACTGTTTTACTTCCATCTAAATCTTTTGCTAAGCTGCTACATCTTGCTACAGGTCTCAAAATTACTGCTGGGGGTTTTCTTGCAAGAAGGTTCCGTAGAGGTTTAGATTATACTCTTGCAACCGGCGTTGGTGGAGACGGGGGCGATGATGGCGAGGAGGAAGACGGAGAGGGAGAAGACTCATCCCCAGGCGCTGGATTGAAAGTCGAAGTTTGTCTCGGAATCACCCCATCAAAAGGCTGGGGTGGCGAGGATGATGAAGAGGACGATGAGGAAGAGGAGAAGGCAAAGAATGGCAAGTCGAAGGGGAAAGGCAAGGCTAAAGTTCCTAGACCTAGCAAATTCGACGACTCGGAAAAGACCGTGGGCGGCTACGAAATGTAATCACCCTTCACTCCTCTTTTGCCTCAATATATCCTGAATATTGATATTTCCGAAAAAAAAAACTAGGTACATGGCTGGCGACTCTGACTCTGACTCGGACGAAGAAGACGACCCTGATCAAGCATTCAAAAGCAATGGAAAGAGAAAGAAGGCCGATCCAGCCATCTACCGCTCCGGCCGCGACAACGAGGACGATGGTATACTATTCACCATGCCGGCTAGTTGGAACCGCCTAGGGATAGTTCTCAGAGATACAGGCGTCCTCCGGTTCGTCAAGTATATTAGTAAAAGCGCTGCGGGCGATCGATGGGACGTGATTGGTGAATGGGGAGTAGGTGATGATGGCGAGAATGATGAAGGAGAGGAATGGTTGGGGATTCAGGATGCAGATGACGACGACGATGATGCCGAGGTGGAAGGGGCAGACGAAGAAGCGGAGGATGGTGTCGACGAAAATGAGAAGCAGAACGGAAGTGATAGTGCGAGTGGGAGTGGGGGTGCCTGATTTGAGTCGGGAGTGGTAGAAAAGTTCTGTTTTTTAACTATTAATTGGCGGTGATGTTGGACAATTGGGTGCATGGGTTGATGGGTTATCCGTGTTTATGAAACTATAGTACTGGTATGTTGGAGGTATACTGCGGGATGAAATACCGCAGCATGTGAAGGCATGTACTCTTGGATAGTAAACAGGGCAATCAATGCAAGGCAGAACTATCGTACCATTTTTTCTTCCTTTTTTTCGTTGAGCCCTGGGATTTATTCGTAGAATATGGGAAAATCCATAGTAGGTACCTTGAAGCACTCGTTCCAGGCGAAATATATGGCAAAACCCCTGCGATTGTCTGAGCGCCCATACAAACTCAAAACTCGTATTTCCGAATACTTCTTCCCTGGGACGAGTAGGTATAGCCTAGTAAACTGGGGGATGAAAGAAATTTCAAACATCCCCCAAATAAAGTAACAAATAACAAATAAATGGCGGGGCGACGAAATCATCAATCATAAGCAAAATCAATGCAACAACAATTCAAGATCCCAAATTAGAGCCTATTGTAAAAGGGAAAGCCTTCAACCTTGGAGGAAAATCTCTCATATCCTTTGTGGTGGGGTAAAAGAAAATTCTGGCCAGATTCTTATCTTGTTTATTGTTTTTCTATAAGGCTCACTGTGCTCTTGTATCAAAAAACTCTGGGTTCTCATGCTGAATAGTGGATGTGAGAGTGGAGTTGTCCGAAATGGTGTGTTGAATGGTTTGGGACAGTCTAGCACCTTTTTGCTGGGAGTTGCAGTCCTCTTGAACTCAGTTAATTTGCCTATACAGGCATCATAGCTCTTATTAAACCTCACTAGGCGTTTTCTACAGGCCTGATATTTCAAGATAGTTATGGAACTCCAGTATTTGCAGCACCAGTGTCAGTATTTGTAGTATCATTGTTAGGTATTTCTTTCTGTACTTTCTCCCTCGTGATTGGGTATGCTGTGGTATATTAGATAGTTGGTTTAATTTCTCATGGAAGGGGCTGTACTTGAGAGTTGCTGCGGGACTATATTACCAAACATCACAATGTCATAATAATAATATGTATTCATGCATTCATGGGGTATCACTCACAAGTATCAGTAGGGCCCGAGCCTGAGGGGGGGGGAACGTTGTAATGTCATGACATGTACGGGGGCCCTGGGACAACAACCTTGACAGCCCGAGAGTGTAGTATAGAATTAGTTCCTGCGAGTACCTCCGCAGGCCTCGATAATTCGATTTTCGTCTCGCCGGTGGCGTTTTGTCTGGTGTGGTAAGTTAGCTTTCTCCATGGCATGAATATAGATGGTAGCTTGCTAATAGATTAACTTTTCAACACTGATCGACTGGAACCCTTGCTATGCCTTAGGTTATAGTGTTGGTAGGTTGGCAAGAGCATTCCTGGGAAGAGGCTGATATTGGGATATCGATGGCGCCATAATTACATGTTTTCTATCATATGAGATGTTTCCCGGGGGGTATAGAATTTAGGGCATTTGTTCCTGGAGGAGGGGTGGGATGCATTGAAAGCCTGGTACAGATAATCATAATGAATTACTGTGGATTTGTTCGTGTTTGGTGTGGCACATACTTTATTATACCTGGCTTTCCTGATGTCTACTAAGTTGGCCTGTGCTTGGGCTAAGCTTAAATCTTACCGGTCTAGATATCCTACTAACTGCGTTTGGACTGTAATTGAGCTGCACTACCGGGATAGGTTGGAGCGGGGAAGGCTAGCTCTTAGGGACTATTAACTCCCGGGAATAGTATGATTTCAATGTCAAGAGCAACTCTGATAATGCTGCTTTATTTGGCTACTGCGATCCAGGGGTTTGCCAGGCACATATCAGGTGGGGGGGCAATCCCTAATGAAGGAAGTTTCTTGTGACGATTTCCGATGCTAGTTCTCTAGTAACTTAGCATATACTCGAGTAGGTTGTGTGAACAAGCTAGCGGAGGAACGCCATTGTTGCTTGCCCCCAAGTGACCCCAACTTTGGCATCTAGAAGGAGTAACTCCAATAAGTCCGGTATTCGATGCGCCTTGCTGAATCAGGTACCGCCTGATGGGAAGCGACCCTTGGGGGAATATTTTAATTTACCGTGGGTAAGATTTTTTAGGATCAGAAAACAGTCCTTTGGTAGAGGGAGATTGGAACTCGCCTAGATTCTGGGGGTGGGGCGGGGGGCTGCGATACCCTTGTAGCGTACCTTTATGTGTGTCGGTGATCTGGATGAATGTACAGTAGAGAAACCCGAGCTGCCCAGTTCATTATCATAAATTATTCAGTGATTGGTTCTTAGCCGGGAGAGTGCCTATCTAAGGTTGGGGAATGGCTGTCTAGGAGGGAAGCAGCTGTACGAGTACTTCCCAGACCTAGTGAGGATGAGCTCGTCGGATACCTTGGGTATGGTGCTAATGAAGGGGACGCAGGGACAGTAGCCTTAAGCTACAAGTAGGAATTATTAAAAATATTAAGGTAGAAAGGCATAAGGGGCTTTGGCGCTCTTTCCTAGGACAAAGGAGTATAGAGGTCTTGCGGCAGTATTCCAAGATAATACATTTTTTGCTATCCTGCTCTCAACTTACTTTCGTATTAACTTAATTATGTGGCGGTACTACTAGGTGGGCATTCCTACGCCTTCAAAGAGTAGGTCCCGAAGTCATGATGGAAGCTGAGGGGGGCCCAGCTGCATGGATCTACAAAGGGGATCCGGGGAGAAAATATTTTGTAGGAATAGCTTTCTCATCAGATCGTCAGTGATTTGTAACATTTAGAGGTTTGCCGCACGGCATATTATACGTGATGTTTTCAAACTCAGCAGCCTTTCATCCTTGCCTATGCCTTTGTGATACATATCTTCTCAAATGCCTCATTCCCCATGGCCCACAACTACTGATCACTGGTCACTACCGGTAAGCCACCCCAGAAATCATGGTTGTTACCTAGGAGATGCCCCTCGTAATCAATTGCCTCGATTAGCCAATTCCGCTTTGCCTTTACCTTCAATTCAAAAAAAATATAGCTAATGCCTAAGATTTCCCTACTTCTGTGATGTGGAGGATCTACGATACTGCTGGCACAGCATTCGCAATGCTGTTAACTCGTCAAACTAAACTTACCGCGGACCCCCGGGCTGATTGCTGCTGATAATCTGAGGGTGGATTTCAAAGAGTTTTTACGATCCATAATTTAACTCATAGCAACCCTCACTCGACTTCAACTCGTCGCTAAACACAGGCCCATCTTGGTAACTTTGACCTTGGTGTCGTTCCCTCCCCCTACCGGTATCTCAGAGTCTCATTTGGGGGGTGTTTATTATAGCTGAGTGATTATAATTTGAAATCGTGATAAAAAAAGATTATGTCTTTGCAACTATAACTTAGATTATTACTAGCAAATTGAGGTAGGTATTATACAAGATTAATAGTAATGATAACCAGAGTTAAGGGTGTGTCTGGTTGCCCCCTCAAACCCTCATTTTGACCCCGAATAAAGGTTTAGACTACAGCAAGACTCTATTTTGCTTTGAAGTGGCCTGTTTGGTTGTAAGTGAAGCATAATGACCAAAATGCAATAAAATAAGCCCGAAATGAAGGTATCCAAAAAATAGGTTGAACCTATTTTTTACAAAATCACATAATAAAAAACCTCCCAAGCGATGCTTAGACATCACAACTAAACCACTGCAACTTCCAGCAATTGGTAACAAAAAAGCATGAAAATAAAAAATAGACGTCCATCCTCAGGTACTATTATTCTTCCCAATATTTTCTTGATAATTTTTCTCAGTAACCTTTTGAATTGAGTTTTCCTGATTCGCCTTTACCTGTGGCAGACACACTACTAACTTTCAGTTGCACAGATTATGCCGACTTGGAATAACTAGAGTTGCGGGGTAATTACAGTACAATTCATGTTTTCCGATTTCAGCACTTTCGAAAACTGGTGGCAACCAGACGCACCCTAAAGTTGCTAAGACCTGATCTCAAATGATTATTTTAAATTATAATCACGTAGCCAAACACCCCCTTAGGCTACCAGTAATGGAATGACTCTTTTTACCTTTCCCCTAGTCTAATTCATTCAATTCGAATCGACCCACTTCGGTCCTGGCTGTAATATTTTTTATTTATTTTTTCTCTTGTAAAATCCCCAACTCCGGTGCCCAGGCCGTAAAATTACGTACCTAAGCGGCACGCATATCCGGTATCCGGAAGGATACCGGTATCTCGCACCCGCAGTCTACTCGAGTATGATGGCTCCCGGGGTGGGCTCACCTCACCTTCCACCTCGATTGGATAAAATTTTTAAAATTAAAATAAAAGGTGACCCTATGGGGCATGAAGGTGAATGCCTACTGGATGATTTTGCGAACGGTATTCCGCGCAAACTATAGAATTGGCGGTTACGGATGCAAGTATCGGAATATGTCGATGAAGCAGGCTCTACCCAACAGCCCTTCGGGGACTACCACTACCAGCGCATGGGATCATTCACCAGCGGAGTTTGACTTTAGGAGTATACTTCTTCCCACCCCCCCCATTTCTGCCCTCAATGTTTAGATAAAGTCTGATGATAATGGCCCACCAGGTGACACACTCACAACCCCCACCAGGTCCATGCTGGCGGCCCTTGAGTCCATAAACCTAGGAGACGATGTGCACGGAGAATGCACAACCACCCAATCCCTCGAATCTCGCATCGCATCCCTCCTGGGCAAGTCCTCGGCACTTTTCGTCCTCTCCGGGACAATGGGGAACCAACTTGCCCTACGCTCGCTACTCCTCCAACCCCCGCATAGCATACTCCTGGACTCCCGCTCGCACATACAACTTGACGAAGCCGGGGGTGTTGCTAGTCTTTCACAAGCAGTCACTGTTCCTGTGGCCCCGTCGAACGGGAAGTATCTCCAATTGGAGGATGTGGAGAAGCACGCCGTCTTGAGTAGCGACGTACATTTCGCTCCGACGCGGGTGATTTCGCTAGAAAACACCATCGGCGGTGTGATCATGCCAGTGGAGGAAGTTCGCAGGATCGGGGAGTGGGCGAGAGGGGAGGGGATCAAGGTGCACCTTGACGGGGCGAGGCTGTGGAATGCATGTTCGGTCCCGGAGCCGTCGGCGGAGTTATTGGGCGAGTATGCGAAGCATGTCGACTCCGTATCCGTCTGCTTTTCCAAGTCCCTCGGCGCACCGGTCGGGAGTTGCATCGCGGGAGACGAGCGCACGATCGCCCATGCGAGACACATGCGGAAGGCAGTTGGCGGGGGGATTCGACAGGCTGGGATACTTACTGCCATGGCACGGGCTGGGGTGGAGG
>QOVD01000186.1:2233-17498 GCA_003521225.1 Tuber microsphaerosporum | reverse complement strand
CCTACGGATCCGGGCTACTCTGTCGAGATGAAGGAGAGTGCTTTCGTAAAGTTTGGCTTTCCGTCAGGGGAGTTTTGGAAGTCGGAGGAGGCTAAGCCTATACTTGAGCATTTATCTAAATAGACTATGATCGGCTAGGTATTCACAGGAGGAGGTCGCTGTAAAAGCTAGTGTAACTTAATCTAAACTCTTCTTCGTCTTTTTTCTTCAATTCCCCCCATTCTCCATTTCTCGTAGAGCCCGCTTCTTAGCTCTCTCCCTAATCTTCTTCTCCCGATTCTTCCTCGCCCTCTCCGCCTTCGCAACTTCCTCCCGCTGTTCGGGCGTAAGCCCCTTATACTTCTCCAACCCCGCAATGCTCTTCCTCCTCGCCTCTTCCAGCTCACTCTCCTTAGCCGAGATCTTCCGCAAGTGTATCCTCCTCTTCTTCCCCGGTCTCTTCCTCCCCCTCTTTTCCTCAACGACCCCCTCACCTAACAGTACCCGTCCCGTAGCCGCGTACTTTAGTGAACGGGAACAGGCGCGCACGCTCTCCCCGCTGATGGCTACTTCTGCTGCGCGGGCTTTTAAAAGCGCGAGCTGCGCAGCGGTTGGGATGTAGTAGCCCATCGGCCGGGATTGGGATTTTAGCGCGAGGGCGTAAGGGTCTGGAGGTGGGGTTGGTGAGCGGAGCCGGATGATGGTTGTGGTGCTGAATAGTGGGAAGGAGAACTCGTCATTGTCAGAGGCGGGGGTATCGCTGGGATTTGTTTCGGTGGGCGCGGGTGCGGCTGGGGCAGCTATTGTATGAACGACTTCTTCGAATTGTAAATCTAGGTAGTGGTCGGGTTGTTGCTGTGATGAATGGCGGGAACCGGCGGTGGGAGTGGAGGGTTCAGGCGGGGAGTAGAGGTCTTCACGACGGATTCTATTGACCAATCGCTTGTTAGCGGTGCAGTAATTAGGAGAGAGTGGATCGGAATCGGGGATGAAGGAGAGGCGACCGTTTTGTTTGGGGTTCTTCAAACATTGTCCTGGTGGGTTAGTATGAGGAATGAAGGTGTTGAGTTTGGAGAATAGTTTGGTTCAGCTTGGCGAGATTGATGTTATGGTCTGTGCGCGGTCATGAGAGCGCACTCGGGTTTTGGATTCTAGACTTTCGTGCTGAGGTGCTACAACGATGGTGACAAAAAACAATAATTGGATTAGTGGAAATTAATAACTAGTATACTGCACACCGGCCTCAATCACGGGCTTTATCCTCTCAGGCATACCCCTCGCTGAGGGGATGTTTAGCACAAATCATGATTTGCAGCTATGTCAAACACCCTTTCAAACATCAAAGAAATCGGAGCCTAATGGATCCCAGGGATCTTTCACAACATCCGATATCTGCTTCCTCAATAACGGATTACGGTACTTTCAATTGAGGGGACCTGGATATGTTTGTTGGCCTTGCGATAATAATAACGTAGAATCTTTGGTTATTGGATGCCACACTCATGTGCGCCGACCGTCGGGATACTGGCGTCATAAAAATGTGAGATTCGCAGTACTTGATGGTTTACCGTGACATACTGGAATTGTCTACCCAAGGAATGTCGGCTTCAGGAACTAGTTACTGACCAGTTCTGACGGTCTAATGACTAGGCTGATGTGTTTGTAATCCCCATAGCGGAGGCTGTAGTGTGGTAGAAGGAGAAGCATCCGACAGGGGCAGGCGCATGTATGGAAGAGTGTGGACAAGTACACACTCGTTAGTATGGGTGTGGCTCTGAGCATACGTGCCGGCCGAGCAATGTGGATATCTGAGAGTGGGCATGTGCGGTTTTCCGGTTGTATGATACAGTACTTGGGTAGTAGTTTCTTGCATACCAGACTTTGAGCGGTGCAACCTTTGATGGCAATATAGAGCTCTGCCTCTCAAAATCGAAACACACGAGTGTTCCTATCGCCACCACCATGACTCCTGCTAATGTGAGCAGGGCAAGTCACAAGTTCAATCCCCTGAGAGGGGAGATGCAGCTAGGTGCTAAAAATGCCCTGCAAAGTGTTTCTCTACTGGCTTGGGCATTAGTGAGATTTTCCTCCATCGTACACGCTGTCTCTGGGCTTCTATGCCAAGAGAAACATCGGTGTGCCAGTATATTCTCTTTAGCTTCTGCTGAAGGATTTTACGGGGTTAGAAAACTACTGGTAACCTAAATCTATGCAAGAAAGCAATTAAACTATTCGCTTAACGGAGGGAGGTTTGAGATTGGCTTTGGCGGGCTAGCCTCTCTATTGGGGATTGGTGTTCTGCTATCCGTGTTTGGGGTTGCTGGAGAAGCAGTACTCCAGGGGAAAGAGTGATGGTTCGACTAGGAATGCTGTCTAATAGAGGGTTATTTACTTTGGCCTCCTTCGCTAGATCAGTCTTGTGAGCTGTCTGGCCTATTCTTTTTGTTATTAGGAGATTTTTGAATTGCAGCAATTAGTATAGTCCAACAATTACCTGTCATCCTGACTGCTTTCCTCTTAAAGTTACTCTGTAAAGTTAAGGTAAATATGTCCTATACAAAGCTTGGAAAAGGAGATCCCGAAGCCAGGACTAAGTTCGGGTGAGTGAATCACACCTACGAAAACTAGAAGGTTTTAACAGCCTTTCCTTCTTCTGGTATAATCGAAAGAGGGGAGTTTTAGTTATTGCTGAGTTCTTTTCCTCCTAATACCTAAGTAAAAAATTTGCTCCTCTTAGATCTCACGCATGGCAGCATAGGGCGCTAGGTCTAAAACATTGGGAGGATCGTATTTTATGAGAAGAGTAACTTTCCCTAGCACAGTCCGTTATATTTTCCAAAGAGTTTCCTTAGTGCTCTAAAATCATAGCAACGATGGCCAAGGAGATTGGTCACTCTAACATTTGCAGGAAGGCTGGGAGTTTAGCTCCCTGCTCGGAGGTGGACCCCTCGGAGGTGGATTTATCACTCCATCGCTATTGAGTGTCTTGAGTTTTTTTTTTCACCGGGACATTGTTTCCGCGTCTTTCGAGTGCTGTGATATTAAGGGCACTGTGAGGATGCTGGGTTTTGGGAATTGGCTGTTTTTGGAATGTCTGTGATGTATCGTGTTCAAGATATATGTTGTCATCAGCTGGATATTACAATTTGTATAGTTGGGGGTTTGTTCATACTATTCTGGTCATGAGGGAGGAGTGAGAAGGGAGAAGAGTAAGTACAGATACACGATTGGCAATACTATGACTATCTTAGAGGATCTCATTTTTAATATTCAGATCTGCCCCGGAGGATAGCTGAGAATACAGTGCTCTTGCACTGTATTACCTTGGAGACTGCTCTGGTTTTTAGATAAGCACTTGCAAAGACCACGAACATCTTTGCTATAAGCCACCCCATTATGTGGCACCAATAAGCTAAGAAATTGATATCTCGGGAATATGAGGAGGTGCGAAATAGCTGGTGGCGATTGTTAGGGCACGAGAAGGGAAGGATAGAATAGAAAGGATTCGATTTAAAGCGTATCTTGGATTGTGAGAATATATTTTAGGAAGGAAGGATCCGGACTCAGCACTGCTGTACATGTGTTGTGCGGCACTCAAGTTCTCGAACACTACTACTATGTCTGACCCATTTCACTAGACTTAGGCTATTAGGGGCTGTCACTCTCGGTTCCTCCATGCTTCTCGACCTGGGAGTCGTAAACCAAGACTTTTTCGCCTCTCTCCTATGATATTTGAGTCTATAAGCTATCAATGATTATCGAGGGGTTTTTGTTAATATATGAGGACCCTCCCTGAGTCTCATGAGATCCCGACGTGGCTGACCTGAAGGATAATTCTTGAGAGTCCTCAACTCCTCCACAATTTCATTGATATAGATTTTAATAACTTAGGTATAAACTCCTTCTGTGTATTATTCCTCAAGCCGAATTTTCGCCAACGATGTGCAGTAGAGGGAGGTTATAGGCAACTTTAAGGGTTAATTTTTTATTATTCAACTAGGTGACAGAAGAAGAGGAAAGAAAAACCATCTCAATTCTGATGTGAAAAATACATGCTCGAGTACTCATCCCGAAACGCGAGTACACCCATCACTAGAGCACCCTCCTCCTTCCACTCCTCCTATAGGATAACCATGGTTCCTGAGAAAAGTGCTCTGTAGAAAACTAGTTGATGTTGGTACAACGCCCACACCTCATCTTATAACAAGTAGGGCATTCCTGCTCAGCCCTGTAGTTCTGGGAACTGCAATTGCAGCATTGCCAATAGCGGCCGAGGGAGTCGCTGCCGTGGGTTTGAGGCCCCGGGGTCTCGATTTCCGGGGGGGGATACCCTGTGGTGGCGGTGGAGAAGAAGGCTGAGGTAGTGCTGTGGGTATTGCGTTGGGGCATGGTGTTGGTACTGCGTTTAATATCTGGTTTCTTGGGGGGCTGTGGTTGATTGTGTGAAGGTGTTAGGCGTGTAGTGGGCGTTGAGGATAATTATTTTATAGTCAAGGAGTTTCCATTCGTTTTATATAGAGAGGGGGAAGACGGCGTTTGTATTGAGACAAGGTGTTGTTGAATAGAAGGTATTAAAAACAAGTTTCAAGTGAGGTGTCTTTCCATGGTTCACCACTAACATTTTTCTATTGTGAATGTCTGTCCTGTGCAGACTGCGCTGGGCTCTGTAGTTTGGAGTTAGTGAAATGGTGGGGTTGAAAATGAAATACTAATGCTAGGGTTTGGATAAGCAATAGTATCGCAGTAGAGGGGTTACACCGATGAGGTCGAATAACGCTGACATGCTGGTGATTCCTTTTCCAGTATCGTTCCTGGCGAACCCAAGGGCATCTCTGGCACAGAGAAGGAAGATACAGTAGCTCCGATGGTCCGCATTTTTGCCTTAAAAACAAAATCGTGGAGGAACAGAACATGGCGTTGAGGCAGTTATCCGAGCCTAACGACAGGGGGGGCCCGCCGCCACGAACATTTACAAGAAAGCCGACAGAAGGACTCCCCCCTAGGGGGTAGATGCAGTGGTATTGATATATATAAAAAAAGGCCAAGCCCTGGCAGATCACCCTGGGGTTTTTTTCGGCCATATCTGATGATGCATGCAGTTTTTGTACCCCGGTAGTTGTAAAACAAATACACTTGATATAAAAAAAAAAAAAAAAAAAAAAAAAAAAAAAAAAAAAAAAAAAAAAACCTGGCAGATCACCCTTTTGCTATCGAGCTTGTTGATTTTTTTGCCTGAGACCGGATATGATCACTCCCGACTTAGGAAACAGAAGGCAGGAGACGCATCTATTTTCACCTCACTTGAGCAAGGAAGTGGAAAATACAAGTTCCTAAATTTGATAAATTACTGCATGGGGGATTGGGGACGGTGGCAAGCTCTCATCTCCCCTCTATTCAATTCCGCTATATTCCTAGGGTATCCTTTGCTTCATAAATAATCACTCGCCTGCTTGTTCACTTCTAGCTGTTCCAGATGATTCTTCAGTATCCGGCATCATAGCAGGCTATATCGGCTACTGCATGGCCTTGAATGGATTGGCAGAAAGACCCTGGATGCGGCGGGTAAACCTGAACCCTCCAACATGGCAGGAAAGCTTATTTTGCTAGCAGGCTTTGTGTCTAGCCAAAGGTTCCCAAGTCTACAAGTCCTCCCCTCAAGAGGTACCTGAACATCGGGATCAAGATTTTTTGTGGTGGATTAGCTGTACACATCTGAGCTTCCTCCACTAAATTTGGACATCAACCTTTAGACCCTTCATGAGGGATACCTGTATATTTCCAATGTCGGGTTCTGTAAGTTCCAAGAGATGTCCGAACTACTATTAATAGTGCCCTACCTGGGAAAATTTTGTCTTTTTTGGACAAGTGTGATATGGCTGGTCCAGCATGGTTTGTTTGATGTTCCCTTTGTTCAGGAAGTCGTTCCTGGTGGGCCCCACCGCACCTAGAGATCGGCGGGACCCCGAAGATTCTTCCCGGGAATTACTGCCCAGCGCTCCCCGCTTGAATTAGATCTCCAGAGATGTGGTGATTAGTAAAGCTGCTTTGGTGCCCTTCGCACAGGGGGCATCTTTTCCTATGACTATGGAGATAGTGGCCACCAAGATGTTTGTTAGTTTACTTAGATGGGGCATTATTAAGCGGCTAGCTTAGTATAGGGTTTATCGCCCACTGTTAAGAGGGGAATTCGGTAGTGTACACTAGGGTGTTATAGAAATTTTGATACTGTTGCTAAAATAAAGAAAATATAGCTTTAGATTTACAAATGGTGCTATGTTAACTGGGTCTAAAAAAAGAAATATAGTAGCCAGGCGACGCTCCATCTCAGGGTGCCAAGAAGAGCAGAAAGCCATCTCGCTGCTCCCTAGTTTATGGAAAAAAAGCTTTGAAGCCTAGGAACTTACATCGGTGGGGAAGTTGAGCTTTAATCTTTAAGTAAATTAAATTTTAATAGTATCCCCACCCATTAATTTCCCTTTGGCATGTCTCTCTATCACTTTCTGCTTAATTTTGTTGTCACAAAGGTATTTTCTGGGCCTATGTCAAAACTAGGCTCAATGGGTGATTTCTGCACATATATTTACCTATGATCTGCTGACCACCAAGGGTTTAGAGAGAGCACTTTGGTGATTTAGACAACACCATTGTGTACCGAACTTAGTTTTCTATACGTGGAGCAGATATACTGAGCCCCATAACAACTATTGGTTCTAATAAGTGATGAGGCCGTCGTGTTTTCATGTGTCGTTAGCCCCCGTAGCTGGCGTGGCCATTGCGCATATTTTGTTTTAATAATAGAGAATTGATATAATATTATGATGGCTTCCCCCTTTGGGTGAGGTGGAATCGCTCCGGTCTTGCTAGTCTCACACTCCCTTCTTTCGACACCTTCAGCCTCTTTACAAATAAACATCTGACCTTTAATATCTAGCTTTTGTTTCTTTTTTTGGCCTTCCAGAGGTTCCCCATCGTTCGTGGGCCACCCCTTCAATACACCGAAGTGGTGAAAAAGGAGGATAGGGTTAAGAATTTCCTGGCACATCTAGGGTGGTTAGGCTCCCGAGCTAAGACTAACATATTTCGAATACAGTAATCCATAGAAATAGCGTCGATGAGGCCCGTGCCCCTATTTGTTTCCCTCCGTGTTGGGCCGGAAGGGAATCCCTTTCAATCCCGGGATCAGGGAGAACCCCATGATTGATGCCAGCGAAGTCTCACCAGGAATCCGGCCTCATGGCCTAGAAGGCTCACAAAAAGACCTCTAGCTTTCTGAACGCGGGTGGTTACTCCTCGTACAATTTTCTATGCCGCGTGCACTGCTCAACACGCTAGTTCATTGATAGCGGGCCTTTCATCCCGAATCCTGCTCCGACCTGGAGGAACCCAATACAGTCCTTCACCGACTAGCCTCCCATCTAAATTTCTATATCCGCGATAGCCAAACAGGCGCTAGCACCCCGCAATCCGTACGATAGCCCCCATCCCCCGGAAAGCCCTAGGGCAAGTCCTACATCTGATCATAGCGTTCTCCACAGTTTCTACAGCATACTCGAGTACATGTACTGTACCTAGCTAGTTTTACCAGCTGATTTATGCGACAGATCTCCCTGTGCCCGGCCTAAAAAAATCATCGCGCATAGCGCATACAACATGGTATTGGACCTTGCGTAACCACCTATAACCTCCTAGCCTGCTGGGGAGGCCTATGCAGAAAATACGTACACTCGAGCATACTTGCATTTCAGTGGAAGATGGAAGAACACCGAACTAACACAATGTCCCTACGTCGCCCCCGCTCAATCCCAATCTCGCTCTTCGGAGAATTTACCTTGCAGAAACGGGAAACTCAAATATCATGAGTGCTCACTCGAACATTGGGCGAAGCTGGAAGCTCACATTCACATGCAAATCGTTTGTCCGATTCTATTACCTATTTTTTTTCCCCCCTGTTTCTGCTCGGAAACTACCGTACTGCTCCTCGAGTACCATACTCTTGGGAAGATTTGGTGGGGTGGATGAAATCTTCACATGCCAACTTACGAGACAAGAGGGGGGGAAAAAAAGAAAGAAAATATTGCCCCTCTTTTACCCACCAAATGGGATGGGAAAGGAAAAACAAATCTCTGATTCCAGTTTCTGATTGCGACGAAATCGAACTTCACCAAGACTTGGGCGCCCGAACCGAGTAATCGAATCCGCATGATACAATCCCGCTCACCCTCTCCGTGTCCACACCTCGCGATTCAGTGTGATCAGCAAATCAGTGAGGTATTATAAAACCACGAGACACTAAAATATACCTCGGTATTATATCACCAGTCTTGGCAGGGGCAGCGGTGTGGTGCCAGAAGCCATGGAGGGGAAAGTGTGTAACCCTCCTCCCCCCCTACTCCAACCAATTCTTTTAATTGACAGAAGGCAGCCAACAAAACCGTTTTGAGGTCGGGAGCCGGCATGGGGCTGAATATTTGCGCGCAAGCCACCCTGTGACCAGGGGGATTACACACTTTTCCCATATCGCTTCTGGCACCATACTGCGGGGATTGGTTGGTTGGTGGGGTAGCGGTAATTGTAATTCTTATTATGGTTGTCGCAACTTGAATCTTCGTTTTTATTTTCCAGCGTTTACTATATAGCTCGAAAAAATGCGGTACCCTCACAACGTTGACACCAAGTAGACTAAGTCTTCAGGAAGTTGGGGAGAAGAGCCAAAACCCCGAACACTAGTTGGCGTTTTTTTAAGCTAGAGAACAACAAGGGAAAAAAGAAGAAAAAGAAAAGCTTAAAAATTTGCGACTCGAGAACGAGAACCTGTTTGAGAATTATAGTCACTGGTGGTGGTGGAGGTGGTCAGGTCTGTTGTTCTCATTATGCTATGGATTTTACGTGTGTGTAATACATAATAGCGGGGAAATGATTTTTCCGGGGAGGTGCGTTGACATGGCTGCAGTAACTGGTATACTGGTATTTAGTTCTCTAGCCTCTTTTTTTTTTTTTTGCACCTTTCCGGTTTTCTTTCATGTGATAGAGTTGTGGGATTTTATTTACTTATTTGTTTATGATAAACAGGATCTACTGTGCTGCATAATCTAAACTAAATAGCAGCGCAGCACATCACCGAAAGATGAAGCTTGCTGTGGTTACTCTCATAGCCGAATAGACTACGGGTAGAGGGGAAGAAGAAGAAGAGGAAGAGAGAGAGGTATGATAGTATTCACATGTGAAATGAGGTATCCAAGCCTAACGTTCTAGAAGTCATGAGACTGGGGTCACATATATTGTGCTTCTGTTTCCTTATAATTGCACATGCAGCATTCAAGGGTGTGATGGATGGACTCTTCTAAATTATTATCAGATTCTATGGAATAACAGAGTAGAGTGTGGTGGCTAGTCGAAGGATAGACTCGTAGTAAAAGTTTTTGACCTCCGCACTTGAAAAGAGTAGACCCTGTTTCATGCGACATTCCAAGCTCTACTGTATGTGGTGTCTGTAGTCGGTAGGTGTCGTGCAAACGTTGGGAAAGTACACGAGTTCGGTATGCCGATGCGCACCCTTACGCCTTGTGGCTCCCGCCCGCCCGCTCCCCCTTCGTGTGGCTCCGGACCAAGACGTGGTACTGTGGTCCCGGGCACCACAAATCGAAACACATGTGCTCCCCAGTAATTCAATTATTAAGCGGTGGTTTCATTTCCTGATATGGTAGTGATATGCTTATTGTGTTACCCCTAGCTTTCTGGTCGAAAAAAAAGTATTGTACTTAGTGCCAAGATATCACTTGGCTCTATGCCTTGCTGATCGGGCCGGCCCCCCTTCTAAACCTGAATCAGCCTGGCTCCTTCTTGGGTTAATGTTTTCAAAGTTCCTTCTCCATCCCTAGAGAGTGATAAATTGAACATATTTACACAAGATCTTTAGCGTAGAGGCTGTGGATGTTCAGCCGCACAGGTTTGAAGTTGGTGATATTCTAGGTTGGCTGAGGCGCAGATTATGTTGTGTCCGAAACAATAGCTATCAGAGTGCGGGAGCAAGCGAGTAACCACAGCAACTTGATGAACTTTTACTTTTTTATTGTCATTGTGGCATCGGCCGACTTGGGTATACACCAAAGGGAAATTGCCATACTGTACTCGAGTACCATACAGGATGTCATAGACTACAATGCACGTGATGGGGGAAAAAAGAGAGTACTGGTATGACACGAAAGGAACAAAAGAAACGACAAAAAAAACTCCATCACACACCCCCACCAACCCAGTTAACAAAGCTTTTTCCGACCTCCGCTGTGCTATGATATTGCGACACACAAATTGTAAAACTCGCCCGAACCAAACCGGAAAACCTAAAGGGGGAAAAAACCAAAAATGATTATTAGACAATTAGTGGAAAAAATGGAAAGCTTAATTAGTTGATCTCTGTCTCTAAAACCTGAATAACGTCGTCGATATCGAAATCCACGCCATCCAGGATCTTAGACATGTCTTCCTCCAGCCATGAGCTTGAATTCCCGACGAAGTCAAACGCTCGAATACCGCCATCGAAGCGTTTCTGGCTCATTAGCGGTGCATCATCGTAGTGTCCAAAGAACGGATCATTGTCCTGGCCGTTGAGGTTGAGCAGGGCGTCTAAGTCTTCGTTTTCTTGGTCGGGAGCGCGAGGGATGGATAGGCATGGTGTCATTAAGACGGGCTTTTCCGATGGGAATAAGAGTTCCTCGCGGACGCGGAGCACGCCGTTACTACCAATTGTGAAGGTGCCTGAAGAGCTCTGGGGTAGCAAGTGTGGTGTTGGGGTCCGGCGATCATCGTGCTTTGGTGATGGCGGGGACTGGAGGAAGGTCTCTAATTTGAGCTGGAGTTCATTCTCATCTAGGGGTGTAGCATCAGGAATGTTGATATTTTCAACGTCAGGGGGCGGGGTGAGTGCTGCATTGGAGGGTGGAGCAGAGGCGGGGATTGTGATCGCATTGCCACTGAATGGTGTGCCATGCTGGGAGCTGGCACCCGTGGGCTTTTGCGGGGTCAGATGGTCAAGGTTCTGATGGTATCTTGCTCTTCTCCTTTGACTGAACTTCTTGTGGCCGGTAACCTGAATTTCCGCTTTCTTGATAGCAGCCTCCAGGAAATGAGTTGCATAGTCAGCTGCTGAGTATGACTGCCGAAGCCCTTGCATCACCTGCATGCAGAGGCCAAATCCTTCCAAACTAAGCTCCCTAGTCAATGCATTTGATGATTTAATGTCAAGCAAGTGAATAATCACTGCCGGGAGCATGACGGTAACACTATGTTTCTATCAGTAAAGATGAAAAAAAGAACAGTGGTTCGTTCCCACATACCCGGTGGTTGGAAGATACTTGACGAGATCCAGGTCTATGAGTTCCTCCGCGAGGTGAGTAATCTCGGAGGCTGCTTGTCGAACCTTCCTCCGGGAAACCTCCTGAAGCTCAGCTCCGCTGTTCGCTGGCCAAGGCGCTGGTGCGGACGGCAGAACCTGGGGTCTGTGAAGAGCGCTGACAGTTGTGCTACAAAGTAATGATCAGTCATCATCATCATTCCAAAGGCTAAGTCGGATGTTTGGGTAACCTACTAATAACACATGTGAAGGAGATTTCTGTGCAAAGTAAGGACCTCATCTACCGGAGCATTGACACCAACTAGCCGATAGATTGCCTCCTCTGGTAGTTCTTGCACCCATCTGGCCAATTCCTCATCACATTTCTCTACCTGACAACACCCAGGATCTAGCTTTTTGGGCAATAGCATCATAGTGGTCCTAGTGCTCCCATCGGCCGCTAAACTTCCTTGGTTGGTGTTCAAAACTGAGTACTGTGCGGAAAGCACTTGACTGATTACCATACACAACTTGGCTTTCTGGATGCATAAGATAGCGAGCTCCCTTTGTCGGCGTGACTCCATTTCCTTCCTCTGTCTTTCCCCATAACTCCAAAACATCGAATCCTCATCACCATCAGGGCCTGTATCAATTGAAAAGTCATCTAGTGTAAGCATGGGCACATCACAATCCTCGCTCTTTATTCTTGTTGGCCTCCTCATCCCCAATGCTACCAATCTATCCCGCATGAAACAGCTCCACCAAATTCGCTTCCACAATTTCTTGCGGTCGGGATCCATATCTGAGTTTTCTGGGTCTCTGTGCAGACCAATTGTATGCGAAAGGGAAATAGCAACCCCCATCCAGTGCCATGTATCCTTTTGGTCATCTGGTGTCTCATACCAATATGTCATGAGCAAAATCGCTTGAACGAGTGACATCCGGTCTTGCTCATGGTCGAAATCGTAAAGCACCTTTTTGTGTCGGTTAGAACTATCAGGCTGTAGTAGAGGGATTCCACATACCCTGGCCTTTGTGAAGAATGCTTTCCGAGCAGCTTTTCGTGTTGGATATCCAGCAGCACGAAGACTTTCCATATCGACAAACTAGGAAGTTCGGTTAGACCACTATCAGCTCCGGAAAGGAAGGTGCAAACATACTGCACTTCCAGTGAACATCACCGCCTGAAAGAGCAACAGGCTGATTTTCCCTTTACTCCCATCGTCGGAGGTAGCACTTCCCAAAAACTCCTTCCTGTTCAGTAGCGGCATGTACGGATGCACAAAGTCAAAATGGCTCCGAAGTAGCTCGCTTCGTAGGGGCTCCTCCGGGAGTGTCAGCGCACCCTTTTTCACCAGGTATTCCAGATCATCGAGAGGAATCTTGATAGGGGTAGGCTTGATAAAGGCCGGCAGTTCAATGCAGGCTTGTGAGATGGTAAGCAATCTACGTGGATGCGATGACGAAGCCGAAGTTTGTGTGGACAGTGAATTCGCCAAAGAGGGGAGGGATTCGTGAGACGATGCGTAAGATGCCCGACGGTCACGCCCCATTCGCAGACCTTGCGCCTGGTCTGCTTACACAAAAAAAGAAGGTAAGAAGGGTTTCGGATGGCGAATTTCTTTTGAATACACAAGAGGTTTGAACGCACAAATTAGATGAGGCACATGGCCACTATTTTCCCTGTCGGAGTGAACGTCGATCGGCGGTGCCGAAGGAGAGCCCGAAATACCGGTATGGGACTCAGTGTTATGACAAACGTTAGTTTTCCTTCCTGATGGTGAGGCATTAGTCTGCGCTTGAGCGGTTGTGTCGGCACCGGTGTCGGAGGCGGAGCCGGTATTATCAACCTTGGTGCCCCAGAGTTTTCTAGAACAAAAGGGTGAGTTTAGATAGATCATGGGGGGCAATAGGAATTCAGGACCTACTTTCTTCGTTTGCTCTCTGTAATAATGCACTCTACCTCATCGAGTCTGCAGTTTGTGCAAGGGGCACCATGTTCAACAACGTTGCAACGCACTTTTCTGGCTCGACAGCATTGGCAGGCCTTTGAAGCCCGACGCTTCACCGGGCGAAAGTTTGAGCCGTTTGTGTTTCCAGCGGTTGTGGTAGATCGCTTTTGACCCGCAGCAGCAGAGCTATTATCCGTAGTCGTTAACCTTAGTGCTGTGTTTGTAGCAGTAGCGATAGCAGAGCCGGGAGCAGCTGCTGTAATTGTTGTCCCTGAGAGGGCCATAGCCAGTGACGTTGATGTGAGACAGCAGCAGTGTTCAGACGGTTTTGGTGGGTGGCAACGGAAGAATTGTTTGAAGTTTGCAGATAAGTTCGAGGTTGAGGTTTGGTTCAATGGTACTGTGCCCAGCGAGATAACGAAAACCCTCGATATTATAAGCCGAAGATGAGGGAGTGAGAGGCGTGGATAAAAAGCGCAGGGAGGAGGGGGAGAGGGAAATCTAGGGGAGGCAGAGGTATGTATATAGCTGAGCGGACGAGGGGCGGCGGTCCCAACGGAATTAAAAATCACTCCGTTCAAGACACTTTTTTGAACACTAACTAAGTGGAAAAAAACCACCTAAAAGGGTGGGTTGGAATTGGTATAGGGTAATGGATAATGGACATGTATCCGTCACCCATTCCATTCCCAGTTCCACATCCTTTGAACTGCAGAATCTACTCGATTATCATAATAATATTATTGTGTGCTCGAGTATCCAATTTCCTTGTAACTGTGTAAGTTCTACCGTAATTCACCCACCTTACTCCAATACGAGAACCTACCGCTTCCCTATGCCTACCATGGTATTATATTATAGCTTATGAGGAAGCTATCCACCCTCTCCCCTACAGTAGCAGATTTCCTCCCCAATGCTCCTGCACCTTTCTCTCTGCTGAACAGGGTAGCCCACAAACACCATCACCATCATCACCCAAGGTATCAATTACTGATCATTAGCCCTCCCAAGCCCCCTCAACACCAGCACCATCACCACTAACACCTACTCCCCGACCACACTTGGCTTCCCTACTCGAGTAGACCATCCTGATGTCGATCATACCCCTCCTTATCAGCTCACCCACCCACCCACCAAAATCTTCCAAACTTACACTTTTATCATCTCCATTCCCCTATTCCAAGCTTGGCTTGACGTCCATCCCTTCATCATCATCCCTTCCACTTCCCTCCTCCCTGCTTCGGCTTTCCCCATCCTTGTTCCATTTGGCTTTTCATTCCGTCTCTCCCTTCACACAAACGAGATTCCCAGAGTCTCAGAGCGAGCCCCGGCCAATGCTCTCCGTTTTTATGGGGCAAGGTCACGCTTCCTGCCATAGACTGCGATACCGTACTTGACTCAGGTACCTGACTGGCTATCTTCGCACATCCACCAGCCTCTTGCCATTCCTAGTGTGACAGGTGTAGACGCTAGCTAGTGGAGGAGGAAAAAATATCTTCAAACCCCGGATTCCTGGAGTGGGTGCTGAATACCAAGCACCGGCAGAGGGCATGGATTGGATGGGGTGATCCGGAGCCGCCGCTTTGCACGCATGTGATTACCCTATAGTGGTGCCCCAGCATCATATCAACGTGCCCTATCTACCTACCTAAGAGATCGCGTGCCCCTCTCCATGGATACAGAGGCAAGACTCGCCAAAAAAAGAATGAGAGCGAAAAAAATACTCTGCGAGAGTGAGACCTGCATTACACTACCGATACTCGAGTAAATTACTGTCTATGGTATCATCCATCGGCGCGCTATTGAAAGCTACGACCTCACGATAGCTGGGTAACGCAAGAAAGCCCAATCGCCATGAACCTGGATATCGGTGAGATTAATTCGTTCCCAAAAGAGAGCGTGGAGCAGGTAGCCGAGAAAAGTAGGCCCTATGGCGCTGGCAACTTAGAGAATTAGCCTTTGCGACCGGGGTCTATTCACGACAACCAAATTTCTCCATCATATG
>QOVD01000185.1:4648-16224 GCA_003521225.1 Tuber microsphaerosporum | reverse complement strand
GGGCTAGAAAGAAACCTTGACATATGCTTCTAGAAGGTCATCTGTGACCATTGGGTCGAAGGTTACTATGGTCTCCTCAACGTGATTCTCCTGCGCGTAGCCGGGGTGGACTAGTGTTTCTAGGGGTGCCATGGCTACGACTGCGGTGCATCTGATAAGTTGTGGCAAGTAGGTGAATAAATTTAGCTGAAGCTCCATCCCAGGCTCTCGGGATGCTATGTTGGGGAGATGAATTGGGGGAGGGGGGGGATGAAAAACGAAAAGTTTATTTTAGGTTTCTTGTGTGCAAGTACGGTAACTTCCATGTATCCGCATAATATTCACCATGCGGTCAGGTCGAACGGGAACATGGAAGGAAGTAAAGGTATAAAAAAAAAGCTTACACTTTATGCGGAGGCCCATCCCTCAAAGCTTTCAGCATGGCCAAGTGCGCCTCCTCGCTCCTTGGCTTTTCCATAATCTCCCCGGTGTAGCTGACGATCACGGTGTCCGCGCTCAGGACAATAGCGGGCTCGCCCTTGACCTGGTTGTTGATCTCGCGCTTGTACACCTCTAGGCACTTTTGTATGGCCGTCTCAAGCACGTACTCGAAGGCCTCGTAGCGGGACTTGTCCAGGTTCTCAGCGAAGCTTGATGGTATCACTTCTATGTCTGTCAGGCCGATCTGATGTGGGGGGGAAAAACGATCGAAAGACAGATTTGTGTGTCAGCTATGGGTATGTCGTAATTTGAATCACGAGATACATGGGTAGATTGGTAGATGGGGAGGGGCTAAGTCAGTTCGTCCCATCTCCAGGGATGATGTATGCAAGTGTATAACAAGTGTGTGCGAAGGAAGTAGGCATTGAGGGAACATAGGCGCTATTTTCCACCACCGCCACCCCTGCGAACAATTCACACGAAACTTACTACTCGTGGCAGGCAAGAAGTACCTGATATCAGGGGTCATGAATTTGTGCGGGCCCTCAGATGTGCACGGATTTTTTGCCATATATTTTGTGGACCCCTGTTATCGGGTACTTCTGGCTTGTTGCGAGTACCACCTCCCCCTCAATGGGACCAAAACTAACAAGATAGTAAAGCGAGTAAATAAAAAAAATATCACCATACCTGCGACAACAACTGCTTACGCCTCGGAGAAGCCGAGGCCAGAATAACCCTCCTCCCCCTGATCATGTTCAGGGCGGGCAAATCCAGCGGCGGGGGTCTCGGAAGTCTTCCCTTCACACCCCGAGGCAACTGCCCTCCTCCTCCTCCTGCTGCTGCAGCGGATGCAGGAGGACCTCCAGCACTGGCACTGATAGAGTAAGTCGGCGGCGGATCTAGCGGTAATGCGATAGCACCCTGTCCACCATTACCTCCTACTCCTCCTGCGATCGCGTTATACAACCAAGACATTCTCTATCTCCGCCCCTTTTTTTCTTTTTCCCTCTTATGTGTGATTGAATTTTGATGCTGTGGATAGGTCCGTTCCACTGTCGGTGTTGAATGACACGATAGGGTAGCGGCAATGTGGTGGTGTTGCTGGTGGTGGTGGGGAAAGGGGTATGTAGTAGTCAAGAGGACGTTGTGGATCACGGTCGTGGTCGTGGTGGTAACACGAGGAAGCTCTGCCATATTACAGCTGCAGAGGTTACATTACCATAACTTAATCTACCATTGTCTAACCAAGCTTTTTTTCCTCCCGTTTCCACCCTTTTCCGGGGTCACTCAGACCTTACGGAGGCGGCTGGCTGGCTCCTCAGCTGACTGTCACTCACACAGACCAATGGAACCAGCATCCACACACTCGGCTCTGAACGTTTCGTTTTTGTGCAACCGCACCCCTGCGCTTCCTTTCTTCCTCCGCGCGCGCCTGTTTGTTTCTTCTACCTGGAGAAAGTATGGTACAGGATTGTACTCGAGCACAGTAAGGAAGTGAAAAAAAAAAAGGAAAAGGCAACCTTCAAGCTTCTAGAACACTGTGCTGAGGAAATCGAGCAGAGCCGCGTGGACTTGGGATAGGCTAGGCTAGGCGATCAATGCGCTTGAGTACGATAGGAGTACAAGTACCGTATCTCACGCACACGGCCGTGTCGCCTAGTACTGGTCAGCACACTTCTCTCTCAGAATACGATTGGATATCGTGAGAACGTGGTTTAAGCCTCCGTCGAGGAAGCGCGACGTATCACAAAAAAACAAACATGCCACCACCGCAACTACCGGTACCGCACGGTAAGACATACATACGTCACCTCAATCCCGAGCTTAGCCCCGCCCCGCTCTTCCTTCCGGCCGAGTTGGGATGCCCTGCTCCCTGCCGATGCCGAAAGGCTGCATCGCTGAAACTCGGTATTCAACCCTATCTACACAATGTATATCGGATGCATACTCGAGTAACATAAAACAGACATGCATGCATCCGATCGGTCCGGGTGCCCTGGATCCAGTACGAGCCTGGGCGCCGGGTCGGAGAGTTGTCCGGTTTGATAGAGTCTGGTGACATTGTGCCGGTAGCTAAGTTGCCGGTAGGTACAGTTCTCGAAAAAGCACAACACTTTGGGTGAGGTTAAATGCCCGGAAGCGGTAACAGCCAACTATAGTACTAACTCAATCGCACAAAAGGTGACTCTTAAGATACTAAAGAAATGATAAAACAGTTCCTGGTAACAGAGGAGGAGGTCCAAATGCACCCAGTAGAAAGGCTGCGCAGTTTTTATCTCGGTGTCTGGTCTGCAGTTGCCAGCCCAGCCGTCGGTCGCCGGTTCGGGGTACTAATTCTCACCCCAAACAATATCGGACAAGCCCTAGTAGGGCGGAAGGCTTGGCTCGTGACCACAAAATCGAGCATCACGCAGCAAAAACTCTTTCGATTCGCTCGCTATCTCCGTCAGATCGCTAATCTCGGGATTCAAAGGCAAGAGTTCTCGAGGTGTTAGTGCTTTGCGGGCAGGGTCTAGCCTAAGCCTTTTGACCACATTGGATCTCATTGACCAGTTTTCCCAATTCCGTTAACCTGCCAAGGCAACCCACCATAAGCTGCTGCCACAATTTACAGGGGTAATCTGATAGCGAATCGTAAGGGTTTTTACGCTCCTCCAGATATACCAGTAACGATCGGCCTCTTAACCAAAGTCTCGAACAGCCTACAGTACTGACACGCACACAAACTCAAGTACAGTAACCGAATTAGAAGCACTCAGCACCGGGGTTGAAACCCCTTTATGCAAGTTCTTTGAGTTGAAAGATGTGGGTGCGCAGCGCTTTTTCTCACACAAACTGACTGATCAACTCGAAAACTCTGCACTCAAAAAAAGCTTTTTCAATCTCGGGATTGAATTACTCTATTAGAATTGCCCTTTTCTTGCTGCGCTACTACCAGCAAAAGAAACGAGATCTGAGCACCGCACTGTACCGGTACCTTACCGCAAGGCGCACGCCTTATTTCAGGTTTTCTACCTGGGCACGAGTAATGTTACGTGGCTTGGCTATCGTACCGGGGATGCTCGGAAGCAAGGCGAATAAGCTTCCTTCTTCCTACCTTCTTTCCTTCTTTCCTTCCTTCCTTCCGCTGCAGGGGTAAAGGGAGATGGAGGAAGAAGGAAGGGCTGAAAAGCAATGTGATAGTCTGCGGTACTCGACGCTTTCATCTCGGGGCTTCCAAAACGGAGGAAGAAGGAAAGGAAGTGATTCACTTAAAGAGCACCCGTCAGAGTGAATCATACACCCAAATACTACCCACTATTACAATTTCGAGTGAAGTCCAACCTACCGTGCCACCCAAACCTGCTGCTATGGGCGCTCCCTATGCCGTGAAACATGTCATTGTATACTTGATGGCAGGGCACCCGATTTCGCGGGAAAGAGCCTACCATACCTTGGGCCCAGGGATGTATAAATCATGTTCCGGAGGCTAAAAAAAACTAAAACTGGAGCACGAGTATAGGCATGATACCGTAAAAAACTCTTGCGATTCGCTATGACAGGATTATCGGTGGAAATCCCCGCATCAGCCCACCTACCATGGGTTTCGTCCGGCGAGTTAACGGAATTGCGAAAACCAGTTAGTGAGAGAACCAACATCCCCGAAGGGCCCCCGGCTGTGCCCTGCGAGGAAAGCACTAGAAGCCTGCCAGAGAGAGTAAGTGGGAGGGATCTTTACGGCACGAGCACCAGGGGAGATGTTTTCGTACAAGACAGGATTGTTAACTAGCAAAATAATCCTGCCTTGTACGAAAACATCTCCCCTACGGCACTAGTAGTACCGGTACTTGTACGGTGCTAGACAATGAAAATCGACCCCCCCTCCCGACTATGGTCAACTTCAAACTCCCCCCGGTAGCTCAACCACAACCGCTGAGCCCAAAAGCCTCGTTGCCTAGAGAATTACAGTAGGACTTAACGAATTTCCACTCACCATGATGCTAGGAGGATTCAAAGTTCGGCATGAGAGCTGCGAAACTGCCAAATTAGCACAGCCCAAGCTAACTATATACAGTAATATCTTGGCGGTGCTAACGCCAAATAGGTAATAACCTTGCCGATCTTTGCTATATATATAACAAATCTAACCCAAAGAAGGGGAGTTCGTCCGCTTAATAAGCGACCCCAAATTATCACAAGCATCGATTTTCAGCGCCCGGCCACTACCGGTATACTGGTACCGGTACTCGCCCCCGACCATAAATGCCCGAAAGCAGGGACCAAAGGAGTACCGGTATTTGGTGAAATAGCGCCCCTGTTATCGGTTCTTATGTCCTGGGACGAGCACATGCGCCGCCCGGGGGCGTTGCAAAAGTATCCGGAAATCTTGGCACAGCTTACCGTAGACTAGGCAAGCCGAGATTTTAGAGTACTTTTTGTAAAGCGTGAGGACGGTGCGATCATACACGGGCACTAAGGGGACTACTATTGCTATGCTTCAGCCTTGGTAGCCTTGGTGTTTGTTTTTCATGATAATCGTGAGATTTCTACTGATCGCTGGTTTACCTCTATCACGTCTGCTACCCTGCCTGTAGGCGCCCCTCGAGGGCCTAATAACGGCAACATATCTCTCAATAGGCCGGGTAGGTATTATAGGTAGTGATAAGGGTGGACTGGCAATCATGTGGGCCCCGCCACCTGCTTGTAGGAGAGAGCGCAACTCTATCAGTAGGAAGAAGTTACTAAATGCGCCCTGTCTGATCATGAAGAATCACTCAGGTTTCCTAACCGGAGCTAGTTTCCAAGTAAGTACCCTACCTGTTTCGGAAGCGCACCCGACTTTCGGTCACAGCACCCCCAGTCAATGCACAGTACCTGTGCTCTTGCTAGTACATCCACATCTCTAAAGCTCCCATACTGTACCCCTCCTTATGCTCCTAGAACAACACCTATTAACAACAGAACAGCAAGAGTCTTTCACATAACGTATCCCACCCAAATAATAGCCACTACTACAATTTCGACTGAAGCCCAACCAATTTGTATTGCTCAAATCTGCATACAGCTTGCTATGGCAGGTACTCGCTATGCTACAGAATACGTTAACAGCTTTCGGATAACACCTCCATTCCCATCGTGAACTTTTCACCACAATTTGTTTTTCCACTAAACCGTGAAAAGAGAGGGCAAGCGAAAGCACACCCACCCAAGAGCCAGCACTCGTATTATAGTACCCGGAAGGGTATTAACTATAAGGGAACTTCACCGATGCCATTACTCGTCCCGGCCATGAGCACCCGAAAAGCATGGAGGGGGGTACATTTCGTACTGGGGCACAGATATGCACAGATATGCACGGATATTTTACTGGCACAGCACTAGTACAGTAGAGTGCTTTGCGGGATAAATGCTCGTATGATATGTACTTACCCGACGTTTGTAAAACGGGCCGGAGTCGCATACGGTACTGTAGACTACTGGCCAGATATTGGCCAGAGCCTCGGAATCTTGGCGCTGTGCGGTGTACGAGCAGTGCTGCAGTCCGTTTTGCAAACGCAGCACGAGCACCGGCGCGGCACAAGCGCGTTGAAGCTTACCATACAGTATTCGCTCGACTGGCGCCGGAATGTACCGTACCGTAACTTAGTCTAAACCCCACTTATCGAGCCGATACAAATACTGTCTTACCGATAGACGCTGACTTCTTTTCTTCTTCTTTTCTTTCTTTCTTTAATGTGCCCCTTTCCTTTCGTTTCTTTTTTTTTTTTTGTGCGGATTGCATGTGCTTTTCGCTTTCTCTATCGTCTTTCTGTGCTGTGGTGAGATCTACACTCTGCGCGGTATAGTGATATAATACCTACTTGGGGGAGGCAAAAAGGAAGAAAAAAACCAGGGGAAAAGAGGCTTCATGGTTCATTGATTCGTTCATTCGAGGGAGTGTAATTACATATGACGGAACAGGAGCGGGAGGTCATCATGCAGAGGGAGAAAAGGAAAAGGGAAAAAAGGCATTTTTAAAACATGGTCCACCGAGGCGAGATGAGAAGGAGAGGGGCCGAGTGATATGCCATGTAATTCACTAAAATGAGTGTTTCCTGCATGATTATTTTCCCCAACCGCCGTTGATGATGGAGTGGGAGAAAGCTTTTTTTTCCTCATGTTTTTTCTTTACTTATTGGCCAATGTCGGCGATCTGTGGGTGAGTGACTCGGGGTTAGTCTGTGTATTGAACGAGACAGCTTATTCTTGTGCTTTGCTTTTCGTGACATGGGACCGAGGATGGGAAGGAAGGGGTTGATGTTTGCGGTACATTTAGCACTGCTTTACCAAAGTTCCTTCCGTGGAACAGGCCAAGAAGGCCATGGATGGCATTGTCTATACCATCGGTGATAGATTCCCGATAGATCAATTCATTGTCTGCGAGCCATTTGCTAACCTTCTCTTGATGTTCCTCATAATATTTCGGACCAAAGTCTGCGTCACCAACGATGAATCCCTGCCATTGTAGTAAGAGGAATGTTAGGAATGTCTTCCCAAAGGAGATAAATTTCCCCATCCGCTAATCCCGGCACTTTGGTATCATCCTGATACTTTGGCTCTTTTATAATGCGGATGTGGTGGGGGAAGGGGGGGAGGGATTGACAACATATGGAAAGAGGGAATAACTCACCCTCATAGTATACCTTTTCGGAACAATAGCCCATATATTTCTGATGGGATAAGCATCCTTGGGGTCAGCGATGTTGTACTGTGAGATCATCCCGCACTCGATAAACCTAGCGTTTAGGTTGCCGTGTGATAGTGCGGCGTCTAGGGCTTCCCCACCGACGTTGTCGAAGTAGATGTCGACCCCGTCCGGCGCGTATTTCTTGAGTGCCTCGTCGGCTGGGATGCTCTTGTAATTGAACGCCTCGTCGAACCCGAGCTCTTTCTTGATGTAGGCCACCTTCTCGTCTGAGCCAGCAGAGCCGATTACTCGGAGGCCCTCCCGCTTCGCGAGTTGACCGACGATGGACCCCACGGCACCTGAGGCTGCCGAGATGAAAATTGTCTCGCCCTTCTTGGGCTTTCCAATTTCGTAGAGGGAGGAGCTGTATCGCACGTCTGTTTGTCAATTGTGGGGTTCATTATTTACAGGCTAGGGAGATAAGGTAGGGAAGAAGGGGTCATACTAGGCAGTCAATCCGGGCATTCCCAATACGCCGGTGAAGTAGCTCAGGGGGAGATTATGCGGATTGTGGATCTTCTTCAATCCCTTCGCTGTCTTCTCATGGTGTACGGTATACTCCTCGGTACCGGTGTGTCCGCTGCACAAATCACCTTCCTTGAAATTCGGATTGCGGCTCTTGACAATCTGACTGATACCGTTGTTCGTGATAGGTTGATGAAGGACGTATTCTGGGACATACGACCCCTCACCCGGAGCCACCATGCGTCCGCGCTGGTACGGGTCGAACGAGAGGTAAAAGTTCTTGGTTATGACACCGCCCTCGGGGACATTTTCGAGGTCGACCTCGCTGGTATCGAGGATGAGGTCCTTTCCAGGAACCGGGAGGCCACTGGGGACTGAGTTGAAAACAACACGTTTGTTGGAAACCATTTTTGTGTTTTCAATAGAGGAGGAATATATAGGGCTTTTTTTATTTGAGTACTGGAATGATGCAGGTATGGATTTTCGAAGTCTTGTGAAACTTATGACGATATCAGGTCCAATCTACCAGAATCAAACAAATTCCTGAAGACGAAAGTAGAGGTGAACTTTTATAAACTTTCAGGTAGTACCCTGAGGGGTGTGTGCGTGCGTGGGGAATAATTCCAATTTAGCAGATCTAGAGTTAGACTACCGGTATTATTCCCACGGCTGGTAGGATCTCCGAGGCGAAGCATCAGCAAACAACCAACAGAGAGCAGGGCAATCAGCAGATCTTCTACCGATCACTATCCATCCTTTCGGTCAGAGAGAGGAGAAAAGCGAAAAGCGCGAGAAACCCTTAGAAATCAAGCCCGGCCCACAACCTGGTTCCCATCACAATTACCGCCATCGTCATCATCAACCCCAAGCGTGCTATATCAGCCTACGAGTACATACTGGTAGTATGCTGTAGTAAAACGATTGCGCGGAGCCGAATTAGCCGGCTCGAGTCCAAAACATGCCGAGGCACTCGAGTAGATTAGTCTGCTGCACACACACATTCCCTCTCGGGTGGCTTTTCACCATTATCCGTTTGGGTCGAGCTGAAGAGATGTAGATTATAAATACGAAAATCCACATTAGCCTCAATGCGGTTGCGGTAACTCACCAGGTGTGTTACGGGGATATGAGATGATGTGCATACGGGAGATCCGGGAGCAGGGTTGATTGGGGCAATTGAGATCTTGAGGGATGAACGATCTTGTTGGTATCGGAATTCCGTGGCCTTATTGGTTTGGTGGTCGGTGGTGTGCTTAACTGTACTGTACCGAGGTGGAAAAAAGTCCTGTAACACGAGTGCAAGGCTTCCCTGCACTTGCATTTGCAACCTCAACAATCTGTGTGCTTGGTTTACTGAGCCTTCAACGACATCTTAGAACTACCGGAAGTAATGTGAGAGTAGAGGGGGCTAATAGAGATGTGAGTAAATGGTCTAATTAGTTTAGGGCGCGTCTGGTAGTCCGCGGTTTTTCAAACCTTGATAGTCACAAAATGAGAGTTGCAGCTGGCAACCGCAATAATCACAAGTTGCCATTATGGGGCATTTTCAAACTCCAAGAAGTGTGTCTGGTTACCAAGAAGATCAATTCAAAAAAAGTCACTCAAAAAAATCAGAATAATTATTATGAGACCAATATTGGCACCTGTATTTTAATTTGTATTTTTTTTAATTTTTTTATTCGAAAAATTGATGATTGTTGTGGGTCATTGTAGCCTGTGCACACTGTTCTGAAATGAGAGTTTGTGAAATACTGGTCTGACCAATATTTCAGAAACCTTCGTTTTGACATCATTATCACATTTTGATTCTTGAGCCTTTGTGGCAACCAGACACGCCGCTCAAAATCAAAATAGAGTTTTGGGGCAAACCTCTATAATCGGGGTCAAAACGAAGGTTTGAGGTGGCAACTAGACGCGCCCTTAATGTATATTGGCTGTTGAGGTATTAACAGTAAGTGATATTATAGGGGCATTAAGTTATTTATTCTAGTTAATGATCGTCTTTGGAAGGGAAGAATCGTGCTATCCCCTAAACCGCTGAGACATTCAGCCCCGTTTAAAATGTTGAACACTAGCCTATTTAAGTAACCGTGATAGGAAAAACCTTGTCGTTTACTAGAGGGGTAGTACTCAGAATTCCGCAAAATCTGTATTCCTCAGTATGTCCGTGATGGAAACAACGAGGAGCGTGTAGATTTACTCCCGATTACTCAAATAGGCTAGTGTTCAACATTTTAAACGGGGCTGAATGTCTCAGCGGTTTAGGGGATAAGGGTGGGGGGACTAGATATGATCGGACCCACATTATCACTCTTTGAGAGACGACGGAATGGGTCTCTATGAAGATAACTGCTGAATTGGGGGGGGGGAAGCTAGCTTCAAGGTTGATTATACTATCTGTACTTGCATCTATTAGTTCTATAAGGAAACTGGAAGCTCCTCCAACCACAAGAGAATAAGAACCTCCATCTGGCAGGAGCCTGATCTGCTTGATCTGAATTCTTGTATCAGGAGAGAAAAGTAGGGGGGATAGAAGACTGTCATAGGAAGGTATAAAAGAAGAGAAGGCATGTAAGATATCAACTAGGACAATCAAAAAGACTACTTGTAGCATTAAGCTAAATAAAAGGAAACCTTACAGGAAGTAAGTGTTACAATAAAGAACTTTTCCTTTTGTTTTTCACTAATATATATTTCGCTTGCATAGCCGAATTGAAGCCGGACACTTTGTATGGAAATCCTCACCTTAAATGTCCGGTTTCAATTAAGCCGTGCGAGCAGATTGGAATTGCACCCTAAAGATATTGCAGTTAGGTTTGGTTCGTGCATATATGAGAAAAAGAGGGTGAGAGCTTAAAGAGTGCCCTAGGATCATTTAGACAGGTGGAATATCCTTCTTTACTGCTATGTTTGGACATAGAAGAAGGGTGATGAGAGAGGTAGTTCTGTACTTTGTTGATGTTGATCTAGTACTGCAAGCTGTATTGCATAAGCACCGCACTGATTCTTTCCACGCCCTTGCACAGTGCTGTGCGGTAGACTATAAGTGCAGTGCCGTAAGTTTAATAGTCAAGAGCTCCGCCAAACATGCATTTCTAAATACCCCACTCTCCGCTGTCATACCGAAGCGGCATCACTCGCCTTGTGAAATTATTATCCGCATTAAAAATCGTGCTTGACACCCGACGTGCTTATTTACACTACCAATACCGGTATCATAGCGCACCGTTCTAACCTCTAATAAAACAAGAGTAGGCCCCGATATCCCCGACGTACAAATTGGGCCTGTCTATCAATTCAATCCACATAGCCACGCATTCCCATACCTTGGGGAAATATTGCGGACAGCAATCCCCTCGTGTCTGAGTATTTCCAATCTTTCTTGATAGTGCACCGTCCACTTCCCCCAGCTCGTGCAGTAGCAGCAGTAGAGCGGGGCGAGGGAACGTTATCTACTTTTTATGAGAGAATGCTCAGACGGCTGAGTTGAAGTCAGACACCTCATCTAGTAGTGATCGCAGGGCCAATAAACTGGTTTCTCCAAAGCCCCAGCTGTGACGCAACTCCCTATATCATAGAGGACAGATAGTAGCATATGGGACGAAACAGGCGCTCGTGAGGACTTGGGGAGCTCTTCCTCAGGCTGTGATTCATTGAAAGTGTCAAAATTTATGAGAAGCTTCTAGAGGTGATACCTCATGATGGAGGACAATAATTTCGAGGATGAGATACTATGTTATATGGGTATGGGATGGTTCGCCAGGTCATGTACCGAAACAGGCTGTACAAAATGGTTTTCCTTTTTCGTATCCTATGTGATTATTAGTAGTGTTACCCTGCATTGGCTCATTATTGCCCGGCATCACTACGATATGAGAGTGGCCGGCTCCAACTCGGCCGCGTGAGTACAGCTTTTGGCGTTTGCGGTGGGATTCCCACGAAATTGGCGGATTTAATAATGTGCTTTTTTTCCTTTCTTGTT
>QOVD01000182.1:0-42082 GCA_003521225.1 Tuber microsphaerosporum | reverse complement strand
GGCAGGCATGTCCGGGGGGAAACCCGTGGCAGTAGAGAGGACGTAACCGGCCACACCTTTATGGCAGTAGAGAGGACGTAACCGGCCACACCAATTTTTAAGGTTTCGCCTCGAATACCTTTTATTTATATAACTAGATCCAACTTATTCTAACTTCCTTTTTGAACTCGAAGTAGTAGGGTAAAAAACCTCATACGTTTGCTTGTCCACATGAGGAAAACCTTTCCTAATTCATTCAACTTTGGCCAGTCCCGGCATATCCGGGTTCTGCCTGTGAAAACGTTCTACCATCTCCCGAGCGTTTGTTAACCCTTCCCGGGGTTCCCAAGTATTCTCGTCCTCCGCACATCCCTTCCATTTCACAAAATACCGAAGTTTCTTGAACGTTCGGTTTCGTCTTCCCACCTTCCTAGTGCAAGTGATTATCTCACTTTTAACTATTCTTTCCACTTCCCATTCGAGATCTCCCTCAACATCCTCAGGTTCTCTAGGTGGTTGTTCCCTGGCCTCCCGTATTGAGGTTCTGTAGGGTTCCAGTAACGATATATGGAACACGGTATGTATTTTCCATCGTGGTGAGATTTCGAGTTTGAAGGCTCGGTTGCTCTTCTTAACTTCCAACACCTTGAACGGTCCATGAAGCTTCAGGCTTAGCTTTTTCGTTGGTCGCTTAGTTCGTATATTTTTTGCGTTTAGCATTACTAAGTCCCCAATCTTAATGTCCGGTTGCTGTTTTGCTTTTCGGTCATAATATCTGCCCATATCTTCGCAAGTTTTCTTCAATGCCGTTTTGGCCCGTTGGTGTATGTTCTGCATCCAGTGTGCATAGAGTTCTGCCCCTGGATTCTGAGCTTCTCGTTCCTTCATCCATTCCGTTTGCAGGTGGAATCCATAGTTGACGTAGAAGGGGGATAATCCATGGGCGGTTGTAGTGGAGTTGTTGTACGCATGTTCTGCTAGTGGTAATAGCTGATACCAATCGTCCTGATCATAGTTGACGAAGTTGCGTAAGTAACCTTCCAAAGTCTGGTTGGTTCTTTCCGTTTGTCCGTCGGTCTGGGGGTGGTAAGCTGTTGACATTTTGCATTTAATGCCGAGCGATTGGCACAAAGATTCCCAAAATTCCCCGAGAACTTGGCATCCATATCTGATATTATCTCGGTGGGGAGTCCATGAAGTTTCCACACTTCTCGTAAGAAAGTATCTGCCACGTCCTTGGCCGTTGCGTTTTCTCCTAGGCCTATGAAATGAGCCATTTTTGTAAATCGGTCCACTACTACCATGATCTGGTTGTGTCCCTGAGATTCTGGTAGGTGGGTAATGAAGTCTGTGGAGAAAGATGTCCATGCGGCGAAAGGAACTTGCAGTGGTTGTAGTAACCCGTACTTTGCATGTCGTGGCGACTTATTGTGTTGGCATTCGTCACATGACCTCACATAGTCGTTAATCCAAAGGGTGAGTCCTTTCCAGTAGAAGTCTCGGGTAACAATCTCGATTGTTTTTTCTTGCCCAAAATGCCCCGCTACTCGCGAGTCGTGGCATCCTTTGGCGATTGTAGTTTGTAGTGCTTCATTGTTTGGAATATACAAGTGGTTCTTGTAGTAGAGTAACCCATGTTTCTTATGCCAGTTCTTGGGTGGTTCCTTCTCCTCAGCCTCCAACCTGTCTAGTTCCTTCTGCCTATTCATCCATTCCTCATCTTTTCCTCCTGCTGCCAATACCTCTCTGATGAAGTCTGTGTTAAACGCCTTCATTTCTACTTGGGATAGAATAGCATTTGACATCATAACATGTTCTTGCGTTAACCGTGGGTGACTCCCCATGTCTTCGATATCGAAGTATTCGTTGTTTCCTTTTTCCGCTTGTAGGAAACATACCATGGGTGGCGAGTCCGATACCTCGATGGTTCGTTTAGGGGAGAGATTGGTACTTCCGAAACCTTTGTTCGATCTTTCCGTTTCCTGAAGGCTATCTACCTCCATCATGTCTGATATGTCAATTTTCTCTATTATGAGTTGTGCTATTCGGTCACCTGGTTGAATCCGACAATCAGCCCTACTGTGGTTTACCATAATGACCTTTATTTCTCCTGTGTAGTCTGCGTCCACCACACCCCCATTTATCGCGATGCCTTTTTTGCTGGCCAGTCCGCTTCGCGGAGCAATTCTTGCATAGGTGCCTTTTGGTAGCCCAATCGCTATTCCAGTTTCTGCCATTACCTGACCCTGGGCTGGTATGGTAAATTCCTGAATTGCGTATAGGTCGTGGCCCGCTGCTAGCCTTGATCCTTTGGTCGGAAGTTTAGCTTTTGCGGAGAGTCGTTTCACCCTAACTATGTTCCACTTTGGTTGTTCAATTCCTGAAACGTATCCTTTGTCTTCTTCTTTGGCACAAATAAGTGCTAATTCGAAGTGCTCGGGTTTTAGAATAGACTGCTCGCTGTGCTTAGCTCCCTCCTCAGGACGGTACTCCGGCCGTCGGCTTAGTGCATCTGGCTTTCCTCCTCTTGTCCCTGGTCAGTAAATAATTTTAAAATTATAATCCGCCAGTCTTTGTGCCCACCTTATCTGCCTCTGGCTCCATACCTTGGTAGTCAGAAAATTTTGCAAGTTTTGATGGTCGGTGTAGACCGTTATTGGCTTATCCGATCCTACCAAATAATGACGCCATTCCTTGAACGCTTCCAAGATGGCGAGTAATTCTTTGTCGTGGATCTCGTAGTTGCGTTCTGCGTCGTTTAATTTCCTAGAATGGAAAGCTACAGGGTGAAGACTTTTCTCTTTAAACTGTGATAAAACGCAGCCAAGCGCGAAGTCGCTTGCGTCTGTTTCCACTACAGAATCTCGATCCGGGTAAATATGTTCCAAGATTGGTGCCGTGGCAAATCGCTTTTTGAGTTCTTCAAAGGCGGCATCCTGTTTTTCCCCCCAAAAGAATTTACTTTTTTCTCCTTTTAGCGTTTCCGTGATAGGCGTACAGATTTTTGAGAAGTCTTTGATGAATCGCCGATAAAAGTTGGCAAATCCGATAAATATCTGGACTTCTTTAACCGACCTCGGTGGCTTCCAGTTCCTAATTGACTCCACCTTGCGTTCGCTCATTGTAACGCTATTGGTTGCAACGATGTAACCTAGGAATTCTACCGATTCTACGTGAAAGACTGATTTTGTGATTGATATTGCCAATCGGTGTTCCTGTAGTTTATCCAGGACTTTTTTTACTAATTCCTCATGTTCTTCAACAGTCTTGGAATAGATTAGAATGTCGTCTAAGTAAATTACTACTCCATGATCGAGAAATTCTCGGAGGATTTTGTTCATCATGGCTTGGAAAGTTGCCGGTGCATTGACCAGTCCGAAAGGCATTACCTTATATTCGAAATGCCCATATCTGGTTCGAAACGCCGTTTTCCATTCATCCCCTTCACGTATCCTCAACAGATGGTAACCGTCTTTTAGATCCAATTTGGTGAATATTTTTGCCCCTGCTACTTGATCTTTTAGTTCTCACATTAATGGTAAGGGGTACTCATTTAAGATCGTTAATTTATTAAGGTTTCGATAATCCACACAGAGACGTAGTTTCCCATCTGACTTCGGAACAAAAAGGATTGGTGCACCTGCTGGAGACTGACTGTGGGCGATCTTTCCCTGCTTTAGCATCTCCTTTAGGTACTTGTCTAACAAGTCTAGCTGATATGCCGACATAGGGTAGATGGGTCCCCAGGGTGGTTCAGCGCCTGGCTTGTGATCAATCGCATGATCGAATGTTCGTCAGCCTGCTAAAGTTTCTGCCGTTGAGGTGAGGAATAGCTCCTTGTATTTCTCATAGGGTTGTGGTAGCAAGTCCAGGAGTATTTGGTTGGGGTCGTCCACTTGCTTTATTCTTCCACAGTATTGGGCTTCCTCGTCGTAAGGCACGGTTTCGTCCCATTCAAACATTCCTCCTATTCCTTCATCTTCGACATGTCCTTGACAACAATGCTCGTTGAATGCCCACTTCTTTGGGTCTGAAATATTTGCCATAGGGTGTTCCTTATGCCACCATACAAACGGGATGATTAAGTCGTATTTGCCTGCCGCTGCTACCTCGCAAGATATATCTGAGCGGTGGCCATTATTTCCTATTTCTAGGAGTAAGGGATGAGTAAAGTGTTTACCGCCTGAGGGGTTAATTTCCCCATCAAAGGCTAGAATAGGTAGCATATTCTGACGTGTTTCGTATGGTATGTTGAAGTGTTCAACTAAATCTTGGTTGATTAAAAATATGTTTGATCCCGAGTCCAGAAGTACTCAGATGCGTATTCGTTTTCCTGCAGCTTCGATGTATGCTGGCCCTTCCGGGCAGTTGTAATGTGCGGGTTTGGGAATTTGGGATTGTATACATTTGCCCACGGGCAATGTGGCCATGTTTTTTTGTTTTGTCATCATGGTCGAGTGTAGGTATTTGGGGTTTGTTACCACGCCTGCGTAGTTTCGACTCTTGAAGTCTCCTCAGACAAACTAAAACATGTCAATAGCTCAGTTACTGGGCAGCCCACTACCAGCGGTCTTTACTTCTTGCCGAAGAATTCCCATAACCCTCCAGACTGCCATGGTATTTACCAGCTTGCCTATTCAACTGGTTTTGTACCGTCTCAAGCTGGTTTATACCTTAGGGAGTAATTCTGGATTCTCGGTATCTTACTCCTAACATTCAGCCGGACCCTGTATTGGTTGGACAACGTAGTGATGCTTCGACGCATGTGCCCTATCACTCACCTCATAGGTCTGGGTGGATGTACTTCGGGGCTGTTCTGAAAATTTGGATTCCTGTTCTCCAATCACCGTTGGTTTGAACTGTTTTCTGGGGTTCCTCGTTGGACTGATCGTACTAAGGGATTCTTCCCTTACCGTCATCCTAACTCTTTTTCTTCTTCTGGGTACTAGTTAATCCTTTCCCCAGGTCGCTCCGCTTTGTTCTCTTAGGCCTTCAGGGTTACGCCCGATTACTACTTATATAGTCTCTCATTATTTTTGATTTCAATTTCGGAGGGCGGGCTTCCTCCGAGTACCCGATTGCCGTCGCCATCGGTACCAGGAGTAACTTAAGTTATTTCCATGTCGCTGAAGTCCCATGCCATTGGTCGCTCTATTTGATTGACCCGGGGTACTTCTTCTGTTTGTTGCTGACTTAGAGCCGCAGATTGTCTTGGTTGGAAAGGAGTCGATGGGCTGGCCTTTCATTGTCGCGACTTCGGGTAGGGAGCCTTTTTATGATAAGGCTTTTTGGATTCTATTGCTGAAATCTGAATTGACTTTCGGCATTCAGCCCATTTGTGGTTATTCATCCCACAACGGGTACACTGTTGGTTGTCTTTTCGTGCTTGGATAACCTGTTCCTTGATGTCACCATGTGCCGTTTTCCAATCCGTATACTCCACTTTTCCCTTAGTGGCGGTCCTCTTGGTGTTTCTTACTGCCTCCTTTTTGGCTTTGTACTCCGCTTTTTCCTCAGCGGTGTAGGTTTTTCGTTGCTTCTTAGGTTTGGAAGTTTTTTCCTCTCTTTTCCTTTTTCCACCAGAATCACCCTTGGTTGCGGTGGGATGGTCATGTCGTAGTGCGACTTGCTCTAAAAAAGTCTCCTCGCGCCTGGTGACTTCTCTTATTGCTGCCATCCAATCGCTATCACTGGAGTATTCTTCAGTGGATAATCGTCGTAAGGCTTCTCTCGGGAGTCGTCGTTCGATCATCTGGCGCCACGCAATCCCACTCATCTGGACATGCATGTTTAAGTTCTCCATATCGAGGAGATACTTATCGACGTTATTTTTGTACTGGACTTTTTCCATTAGTGCTAGTGCTCTTTCACCTTCATGGGTGAGCGCAAAACAGGTGACGCGTTGATTTCTGAATGCTTCCCAATACTCGTATCCCTCTACCTTGAGGTGACCCATTTCTCTGGTCATCTTCTTCCTATAGGTTATGGCGAATGCCGACACGTCTTCTCCTTCCAATCTTCCTAAGGCGTACTTAATACGTTCCTTATCAGTTTCCCACTGGTGTGGGTTTCTTTTGAAGTAGTACTCGCATTGTAGTAACCAAAGTTTAATGTCTTGGTGTTTGAGGTTCTTGAAGGTTGGGGGTGCGTCTGCTTGTTTTTTGCCACTATGGGCAATGGCCATTCCTATTGCCTTAGCTAACAGGGCTACCTGCAGGTCAGTTGGGTTGCCACGTTCGGGTCTCCAAGATGGTCCGCCGTTTCCCCTATTCCCTCCTTGCTCATCATTGGAGTCATAGTCACTTGGGTTAGGGTCATTTCCGCCCAGTGGTTGCCTTGGTGGCCCTTGGTTACCACCATCGTCTCTTTGGTTTGTGGGGTATTCTTCCAGTTGTTTCCCCTTGTCTTGTCTGGTTGGTTTTTGCCTTTCCTGCATCCAGTGCTGGACTCTATCTGGTGCTTCCGCTACTTGCGGAGCCGCTAGGGCTGGTTGGGCAGGGACTGTGGTTGTTGGAGTTGGTTGGAGATTTCCTAACAATCTCATTACCTGTTCCATTTGTGCGGTCTGCATATTTGCGAAGGTTTTCTGCGCTTTGGCTTGGTCTGATACTACTTTCTGGAGTATCGCTAATCTTGCGCATGTTGAGCTTTGAGTTTTAATACTTCTTGCTCAAGTATAGAATCCCGTGTTGCCGAAGCTTCGCCCTGTTCTTCAATATTAACATGAAGTTGGGAACTTACTGCCTCGTGGCGACTTTGTCGCTCATTAGCTGCTTTTATTTCCTGAGCCATCCTGGCTAACTCTTCTTGTCTCGTGTAGGTAGCATTTTCTACCGCTATAATGAGTCCCTCGAATGCCGCAGTCTTCTCCGCATCCAATTACTTTCCGTCTCCCACCTTCTTTCTAGTGTCATCCATCTCTGACACTAGTCCTTGTACTGTCTCAGCCAAATCGCCAATTTTTACCTGATTGGTGGTAATTCGTCCGTCTAAGTGTCGTGCAGCCTTTGCAGCTCGTTCCATTAGACTGCGTAGGTATGCATCGGTGTTGCTTGGTCTCGGGGATCCTTGTCTTCTCCCAGATCCGGAAGCCGCTATTTTGGCCCCAAGTCCTCTTGGTACGGAATAGGGAGATCCGGTTCGTCTTTGTGCGATGTCAGAGTGTATCGGGGCATCAGTGCTGGAGTGAATGAAAGCGCCTGATGCTTCTGTAATGCGTTCCATGGGGCTTGGCGGATCTTCGCCTGAAATATCCATGGGTTCTCCTCCACCCATAATGAGAGGTCTCGAGGGGAAAGACATTTTGATATGTCAAACGGAATTTTTTGCTCGTGCGAAAAAGATTTGAGGTGAGCCTTTGTAACAAGGAGAACTATCAATATAGTGTTAGAGGTAGCCGATAGTGGGATTATAATATCGGACTAGGCCTGAGTAGGTGTCTTCGGAGATTTGTCTAAGAAGGCTCGTGGGTAACTATCTCTCGTGAGAAGTAATTGATGTAATAAAAGGATGATCGAGTAAGATACAGATTTATAGCGTGATAACTTTTTATATTGATAAGATCTCTTCTCCAGTGCTTGATGATTTCTTGTAGCAAGGGAGGCACTTCGATATTTATATTCCGCGTCTGAGTGTTCGCGGGCTAACTAATAACTACTAACTAAAAAGTGCGAACACTCTCTGACCCTGACAACTGTTCGACTACTTGCTTAGTATTATGAAAACATACACTATTCATCTAATCGTAAGGGTGTGTCATTCTCTTCAACGATAGGTGTGCAGAGTTCTCATAGCCTAATAGGTGCTAGCGTTATAACTTTGTTCACCGAGCCATGTAAGAAGTGGCCAACTCCTTGGTCGTCAGACCATTCAATGCGTATGAGTTCTTAGGCTGCATGCGCATCAGGTTTCGGGATGACTCTTGCTTGCAATCGCACCTATGGCCAATTGCGCGCAATGCCTTTCCCTTACTGACTGACTCTGAGTGGGACCTATTGGTCTCCACTATGCGTACTAGTGTCTAATTTTCTCATGGAAAAACTTCGCTTAAGCGTCCACTCTTTTGTTTCCCTCAGCTCTGATAACTTTGAAGGCCTATAACTTTATGCGACGTCCACTGATTTGGTCCGAACCACTTGCATAATTTTCACTAGGTTTTCTTCTCATATATCCTGCGAACAGCATCCGGTTGGACGGACGGCTGCGACGTATATGGTGTTATTGCGAGTGGTCCCTGGAGGGACATTCTGGAGTGCGAGGGCAACTACCACTGGTGCGGCAACGAACCTAGTGCTCCCACGTCGGGGCCGCAGGGGTATGATGGCTGTATTTTTGAGGTCTGTGCGCAGGGGTCTGTGCGCTGGATTCCAGTATTCCATACATGGGCTTCCAATGTACCTAACAGCAAGAATGTCTTCGAATTGATATCATGAAATAGAAAGACATCAGGATATTGACTCAAGAATAGAGGTTGATGAAACATATGAGGAGTCTCAATCAAATGAAGAGAGTCAGGATTTGATGGCAGATATGGCAGATATAACGGGTCAGAAGATAGAAGAAGCATAAAGCCAACTCAGTATAGGAAGAGAATCTCCTCAAGTTTGGGAGAGTGCTGGTGAGGAGGATGGCGAGGAGGAAGAGTGTGATAAAACAAATGACGGTTATTTTCTTGATCTTTAATATTTCTATAAGTATGACTTCTCTTCATGTTTTATAATTCTATCAACCTTTATATTCATATTTTCCTCTATCTTAAATCATATTTTCTATATTCATTTTTCTTGTCTCTCTCATATCAACTCCAAACTCTTTCTCTAATTTCACTATGCCTTTATGTCAAGTTAATACCTGTCTTTGCAACTCAATACTACCTATGAGAGGAAATTCAGAGATTTGTATGAGATGCAAGTATTTTATTGCAGTCTATATAGGTGACTCAGAATCACAATTCTTTCTAGTCCCAGGTATATACTTCTCTTACAACTATAATTCCTAATATCACTCAATCATCTATATTAGGAGCAAATGTTAAAAAGTCTATATTATCAACATTTGTTCAGCTCAGTCTCATACAACCCATTCAATCACCTGTGATCACAGACGAGATACACCGCCAGTATCAATATGCTGACCATTCAAGCGAGCAACAAGAGTTTCTTACTCAAACTTGCTACAATACCCCATCATCTTTTGCCTCCACTCTTAAGTTAATTAACAAATCTCTCTCACTGGTTTTTCTCTTGGCAGGGCAGTAGTCGGGCAATTCTCCATGGTTCACCAATGATTATCCAAATTTGCAAATCTGATCACATTGACAATTGGCAAAAGTACATTTAGGTCCAAGTTTGTTACCATCATACTTGGTGGTCTTCTCCACATATTCGAATACTGGAAATTGATTCTTCTAAGCTGATCTGTATGGGATATTGGAAAGCTTGTAATTCACTCCCAAATGCCAATAAGCAAATTTATAGTGAAACTATCGCCGACCACCTAACACTTGTGAACAATCCAAAATCAAATACAATACTCTCTTAGCATGGTGAATTTAAAGCTCGACACTCCAATGAATCTATCTGAATCCGCTATATGGTGCATATTGGAAATATAGGTGATGAGTCGAAAGAAGCTACTAATGAGAATCCTGACTCTTCACTACCTTCTCCTCAAAAGGAATGACCAGTGCGTCTGAAACAATACTTGATGGCTTCTAAATTGGAAGAATCTGAGATTAAGAAGGAAGTTGTCTCAGGTGAGGTAGATTCTGACTCAGAGGTTGAGATTCCTTCCGTCAAGCAAGAGAAAAATACTAGTATTCTTTCAATTCTTCCCACTCCTCCGACACAAACTCTAAGGCTGTCAACGCCTGTTAATTCTACATTGGGCAGCAAGTAAAGTATTACAATCCTCTATCTGGAACAAATCTCAATAAGATCCACCAGAGAGTTAAAAAAGACTGATAGTGCAACAGGTTTAGTTAAAACACCTCTCTCGGGTGACAATATCTGAGTCTTACAAGATATTGATACTGGTAATATAACAAACAATGATTTCGTGCTTGGTTTCCAGTTTCTCAATTAATATCTTTTACTATCTTGGCTATTTCCTCTTTGTTTTTTTCTTACAGCGACCATTCAGTTAGTTTTTTCTTTTTAATTCTTTTTATTAGATTTCTGCAAAGTCAACTCAATTTTGATTTTCTCTTTATTATCTATTTTTTTTACACTTAATTCTGTTGATTCTATTATTTATTTGATAGAAAGTGTGGCAGAGACCTTGAAGGTTGGTCATGTAACTCCACCATTATAAATTGTCACTCGCTTTTTTGTTTTATATTTCACAAAGCTACAATATGGCAATGCTCAGAGCCTGTTTGGATACAACTATAGTTCTCTTTTTCTTTCATATCAAAATGCCATATTTCCTCCTTCGGAAAAGGGATGAAAATACACTAAAAACCCTTCCTTTGGAACAAATAACTTGAAAAAAGAAAACATTCAGACCTGACTTAGAGAGGCAAGTCAGACTTCCCAGTACATCCCCTCTTATATAACTTAATATTATTAAGAGAAGGCTATTTTCACAGTACAGTCACAATTTCGCTGAACAGACTTTAAGCCTTTGAGATCATCAGATAATGTCTAATGAACAATTACATCCAAATTCTTCAATACTAAGATTGTTTTACTTTTTTAATAACCTGCTTGCTATTATCTCTATATTTAGAGCTACTGTTTACTGTTATTTATTAATATTCTATAGTTTATTAATATTCCCTCCTTCTGCCAGCAACTTACCCCAAAGGTCAACTCAGTTACCTGGCCTTGCCATTTGATTGTTGGATGGAGCCTTTTCATTGCTATAAGTGCTATTTGCACCTCAAGTACAGTTAAGCTGCTGTACCAGGTTTAAATCTAACTGTAGATAAAATAATGCTACAATTTGGTGGTCAAAGCATGCACACCTACCACATGTCAAATAAGTCTATCACTCAAGGTTATTGCATTTTTGCACTCTGCTGGAAGGGCTATACCAGGAACTGGCTCTATACCTCCCGTGCTACTGAAATTCAAATTCTCGATCAACTACTCTCTCATGATTCTATATACCTTACTCTTACCTCAATTGCCATTTATGATCTAGTTAAGAGTCTGTCCTATCGTACACATCAGTTCAATGTGTATATGTATAATTACTTTAGTAATATTGGCCTTTTTCAAGTTCTCTGGAAACTTGGAATTGAGGATTGTGGAATGGCACACCAGAAAAAAAATGCTTTTCATCTCGACCTTAACAACAATTTTCCTGGACTTCTGTGGAATAATCTTTGTGGGGCCCAAGTTGGCTCTATTAGCCATTCTGTTTTGGCTCTATAGTGGGAGGATAGTGGCTCTGTACACATGCTGTTCACAATTCATGAAATTGGCAAATATGTAAATCACGAGCAAAAATGTCCTGTACTATGAGCACTAATGCTGCAACTACTCAGCGGCCTTTTACACATGGCTGTGCATGTACTATCCTCCCATCCCCTCAAGTTATCAATAACTACAACTATAATATAAATGGAGTTGATCATGCTAATCTGCTTCGTTTCTCTTATTCTACCCAACTTAATGCTCTCCACAATTGGCTTCCTCTTTTCTTCTGGATCTTAGATGCTTCTATTGTTAAGCCCTTATTTTATTTAAAGTTTTTTATCCTAATACTACTCATAGCCTATTCAGACTTGATCTTACTAAAGGATTATTTAATACATCTCCAAAGATTGTTTAACCCTGCATATGTACGACCTATAAACAGAAAACACAAACTCTCTACTTTTCTAAGCATTATATTACTCTTCCCCCACCTGCCCTAGGACCTCACAACCTTATTCACCTTTCTCCAGACAAGCGCACTCCCTGTGTCTTCTGTCACTTTTCAGTGAAATAGTATTCCTATACACGATTTTCTCGTTCTTCAAGTTCGTGCTCTATTCCTGTTTGCAAGTCTAATTGCTTTAATAAGTACCATGTACAATAGATGCCTTTACCACTAACTGCCTTATAAAATTATTTCCTGCTTTCTGTCTCTTTTTTGTTTGTTTTTCTGAATTACTTTGCCAAGTATTAGTGCTGCTCTCCTTTTCTTAATATGTTTTCTCTTCATATTCACTCAGTTGCTTTTGATATTGTCTTACATCTTTTACTATTATTAAGCATACCTTAAACACTGAAAAGTGCAGCAGAAAACTTTCTACCATTTCAGCAGTCTGAGAAATAGAGTACGAGTATTTCATGAAAACATTAAGTAAGCATCAGCAAAAATAATACTTAGGGTCAGGAGCGCCGTGTGCGTCTGGCGCACCTAGCCCACATAATGTCAATCGCGAATCAGAACGCAACTACTAGTACTACTCCCTCACTCAGGGCGCTTCTGGCCCAATACTTAATCTTCCAGAACGTACCTGGCGCAACACTTGATCTTCCTAAACGTACCTGGCGCAACACTTTATCTTCCTAAATGCACCTGGCACAACACTTAATCTTCCTGAATGTACCTGGCGCAATACTACATCTTCATGAAATAGAGTCAAGGGTACCCCCTTTACCCGGTCCTGACCTAGGTCACAGTACTGGCACAGTATAAAAAGTCTCTTTAAGTAGTCTTCTATGATATTCCTAATTCAACTAGTCTAGCTAAGTAATCCAAATACAGGTGTCATCTTTCTATAGTTCAGGATCTTCCAGGCTCTGGCACTCCTGAGTGTCCGGTTGGATCAGTTACATCCTAAATATTGACCACGTAGGGATAGGCCTTATACCGGCGTGTAGCTGGTATTGAGCCCAACATTCTCCACAAAACAGAATTGAAATCCGTCCAGCAGTTGTGGAGTAATCTGCTATTGAGTAAAATTCGACCAGCTTGACACCTAACATACCCTCTACAGAAGTCAGCGATTTCCTGAGCTTTGATGCGACACAGACGTACCTTATACTGGCGTGTAGCTGGCGTCGAGCCTAACAATCTCCTGAAAACAGAATCAAAATTCATCATGCAGTTGTGGAGTAATCTGCCATCAAGTAAAATTCCGCCAGCTAGCTACTTCTACAGCAGAGAGCCACTTTCTGAGTTTTAATGCAATACAGATGTACCTTATACTGGGGTGTAGCTGGCGTCGAGCACAACAACCTCCAAGAAACAGAATCAAGATCTGTCCTGTGTTTGTGGAGTAATCTACTATTGAGTAAAATTTCGCCAGGTTCCTAATACCCCCCTCCACAGAAGACAGCAATTTCCTGAGTTTTGATGCCACAGGGATGTACCTTATACCGGTGTGTAGCTGACGTGAAGCCCAACAACCTCTAATATACAGAATCAATATCCGTCCTGCAGTTGTGGAGTAATCAGCCTTCGAAATCTGAAATCGCCAGCCCTGTAACTTCATGAATAATAGTCAGGCAGGGATGAATCCTATATCTGTGTTTAGCTGGCATTGAGCCCAGCATCATGCAGGTGTCAGATCCAGGATTGGTCTCATGGTTGGGGAGGAGTCTTCTGGGTAGACTAGGGAGGGGGATCTTAGGCCGAGTGTGAGGAGAGCAAAGTACAGAGTGGTATCGCGTCACATCCCAGACTAAGTGCCAAGAAACTACAACAAAGTAGAAACTCTCATAGCTATCACTCGCTTTCAGACTGGAGTGAGCTGGCATTTTCGCTCACTGAAAGATCAAGTTCTGATAATAGAACTGCAGAGTGTCATGGTCTTACAAGTTAGTGGTGCATAATTAAAATTAAGTGTCACGTAGCAGCTATCTCACCTAGCGCCCACACTAACCAAATTACTTTTGCCAAGCCTAGACCCTTTCCCAGTATGAGGGATAGCTGCGAAGCGATAGAGTACTTTAGATTTTGAGTAAATTAGTGCTAAATCAGGAGGTGCGATGGTGTTGTGAGCTAAGTCTGGAAGCATAAGAGATGAGATTGTGTAGTTACTAGCCTCCAGAGGTGAGGGTATATGGAACTGTGCCTCCTGATGCACCTCGTGCAAGCGAGTGTGGCAACCCACCTCAGAAGACACCTAACATCAAGGGCACAAAGTTCCCATACCTCGTATCATGATGCAACAGCTGCATATCTGACCCTAGGTAATTTTTTGCTGATGAGAGGTATAAGGTTATAATTCAACAATTAACTTGTATGGTACTGTATGTCTAAAGTGTAGACCTGAGCAGATGCAATATAAAACGCTCAACCTTGTGAGGAATTAGGGCTATATAAGAAAATAAGTAATTTCAAAGATCCTATGTTCAATTCCTTGTATTTTCTGGCTTTTTTAGGTAATTTATTTTGTATAATAGATGTCCCAGAACTAAAGATTTCACCTTGTCTGTTTCCACTTAAAGCTTATGCTTTTGTGAAATCTCTTTTCTACTTTCAATATTTTAATTCTCTATATACTTCAAGTTGTTTTCTATTCTCCAAGTTCGCCTATCGCAAAAATATCAAGTCTACCAAATACTAACCCATCATCTCTGCGAAGCAGAGTCCGAAGACAGAGACTTAGGCAAGCCAGACTCACTCAAAACTCACCCAGTGGAATATCTTCTACACCTGCTATTTCCCGGCCTGGTTAGTCTGCAATATTATTCCAAATAATAATAAGAACTAAAAATTCAAATTCTATAGTTCCACCAAGAACTTTGCGAAGTTGTAAACATCATTAGAAGCTCAAAACAGTAAATGCTCTTGCTGAAAATGCCAACAATGTAGCTCCAATAGGTGAATCATAAGTAGCTAGTAGTCCTGTATTGAATTTGCCACTGAACCAAGTCAATGAGGAGAGCCTAACCACCTCTGCACTCAATTCTTGGCCTGGTCATTTAGGCAAGAAAGGTTTGTCCTCTCCAATCCAACTTCGCATTCTCAAGTCTGCTTTAAGAGCTATTATTAAGCTGGTCAAACCAAGAGGATTGAAGCCAAAGGTAATAGGCTTGCACTATAATTGGCATTACTATATATACCTATTTTTAAAGCTTCAAGTTCAACAAGAACAAAGCGCACTTAAAGGGTCAGATCTGTTGACAGGTGAAGTACCTGTTGTTGAGTTTAGGAAAGCGCTAGCCAAAAGGGTGACTGATGGTTGTGGGTGGGGCAAAAGAATTCTGGACAGAATAATATAACAGGAGGTATCCTGGGTAAAGAGAAAATATATAGAGAAGTCAAGATAAGAGTAGTATCAAAAGATACTCTTTATGGCAACCATCTGTTTATGGATATTCTCTGAGATCTGTTAGACAATCTCCTAGACAACTACAAAACTACTACCCAAACCAGCCTTGAAGAATTAATCCACACAAACCTTCCTGCAATTGCTGAATCACAAGTTCTAGTTACACATGCAGTTGGTCAGACATGTGAGAGTTTTTGTAAAAGAAATCAGGAATCTTTAATCCAAACCTTTCCCTCCTTAAGACTAACTTTTTCAATTGATAGTTTATGCGATAACAAACTTTTGGTAAAAGGAATACCTTCAGACTTATAGCATATAGGAGACTGAAGGCTAGAGGTTTGAGCAGTCAGTAGTGAAAATCCTTCTCCTTAGACTTTGGAACCCCTAGATGAAGAAAATATCTTTATACAGCCTCACCAAATCACAAACCTTTCTGACTAGGGGCTGTTGAGAACTTAAATAAGTGGAATTTATTAACCCCAATTGATTAGAATATAACCTAAACTACTGTATACTATAGAAATCAATTTAGAGGGAGAAAACTTAAAGCATGAATATCGATTGGCTAAGTATCCTAAAACCTTTATCAAAGCTTTAGCTCTTATTCACCCAACCCACAAGAATGGACTTAAAGATAGCTGTATATTTCTTTGTGAACACAGACACAAGCTATCACTCATTCTTTGATTTTTATATCTAGTTAAATTTGGACCCCCTTGTTTCAAGCCACTTTTCATAATCACCATGTTAGCGCCATTTCCAGTTTTTCCAGTTTTTACAGTATGTTATCCTTAATAAAGCATTCAATTTCTTTTTAAAATAACCACTCTTAAAACCACTATACCAGAGTAACACTTTATCAATATGAAATAAAAGCTAGATTTCCTGATTCCCCACATTCCAAAGTACTTGTAGCTAGACTTTCAGAGTAGTATCTCTATTATTCATAGAGATAATTAAATGTAGATATCATTTTCACTGGTTGCCACTGGTGAGGGGGATCCCAGTTCTGAGCGGTTTCCCCGTAATTTACGTTAAGCTAAATTTAGCTCATCCCACTGAAGTAACTTTCTAGATCTTCAGCCTTTAACGCTGCAAAATCCGCACCCTAGGAGTTTTTGTCGCTAGCATTGAATGCTCTCACGGTAACTGTTCCCCCGGTCTTTTCGTCAGGGTGGGTTTTTGGGAATTGGTCCTCCAATTCCTGGGGGTATATGAATGGAATGAGTGACTTAGCGTGTTTCCAGTTCCTTGAGCTTATCTTCTCCTCCAGTCCACGATATAGTTGAGCGGCAAGCAAAGCGACCCTATTTTCTTTCTCCCTCGGTATTATAGGGTCCTGACCCAATTCTGAATTCCGGAGCACACAAACCAAGGTTATCTTGAGAATCAAAAGGGACAAAAGAAAGGACGGGACAGCAATTAGGATCCGGACAGACTAGGTGTCAACTCCCCCACTCCGAAGGATGAATTGTGCACAGCCAGCTTCCACTGAGCCTCCTGGTCCTTTAGCGTGGTTTGCAATGTCGTCCCTCTTGTATCTAGTTGTGTCACGCAGGACATTCTGGCTCTAGGTCATCGTGAATATTGGATGCACCCGCATCTAGAGTGAAGTTAGGACCTAGAGTATAGGAAGCTGATTTGAGTGCAGCTGACCCTGCGACCCATCCCACGTAAACCACCCTTGGGGCGACAAACTCCGACGGGAAGACTCTGTTAGCCCAGAGCCTGTGCAGTTTTAGACCGGGCAACGTATTTAACTCGAGGGAGTCTACGCTTTCTCCATTAAGATGCCACCTTTTAGCTTCCCAACAAGAGAGCGCTGGTCGTCCGCCGCGCACCCGATATGAAGCAGATCCGTTGTCCCGAGTCTTGTCCATAATATACCATGGGTCTTGACCAGAGGTGTAGCTATAGAGGCCGGCAGTGTTAACGATCATGGCGTATGAAACGTTCCAGGAGTCCTCCACGTCCGTGAGGAGTAGAAAATTGACCGTTGGAGGAAGATCCACCTCCGGTCGGCGTTTGACCTCAAATGTGTCGTTCTCACCAAAGGGCTTGTAGATATCCCCTTCGTCAGTCGAGCTCAGGAGCCACGTGTCGTCTGTACAGCATGCACCTTTGACCTCGAGATACAACTTGGGATCACTCAGTAGCCCCATATCCCTCGCGGTAACATTATAGCCGTAGTTTAGTCGCACCGAGCCACCAGCCATCTGCATACCTAAATTTACTCGTTTTCGGACTCGATCAGCGAGGCCTTCGGTAGCTGCGAGTGCGCGAAGTGCTGGAGAGACTTTCATTGAATAAATTTTAGACAGTTCATATTCGTTGTCGTTTAGTGTGTAATGATCTATGTCTAGGTAGAAGATGGTATCCTTAGCCACAGGAGCGAAATTTCTCATTGAGAGCTGTACAGGCACTAAAATACCTGCGGCGGCATTTCCAACGGTCATAGCCAAAGCAATAAATACAAACAGGAGGCCCCACAACAGATTGTTTACCCCGCACCCGGGGTTAGAATCGAAGTAGCCCTTGCGAGTCCCGTTCTGCTGCTCTTGGACAAGCGGCACGCTCTCGTTGGTGAAGCCTATGTCGCTTGAGTCGGTCTTCGGACCCTGGCCGGTAACCACTGGATGGGACTGGGCTCCATTGCCTTCCAGATCTGAGGAGGCCTCTTTGGGTTTACCGCCGAGCATGGAGAGTATCACTCTTTTGCAGCAAGATACCATGAGCCCTCATCCCATTCATCGATTCCCCGGAGTTCCAAAGTGCGACTAAGACACTCTAACGGTTTGGATCACCCTGCGGGGGCCAGAACGCCATTATAATGGTTAGGATCAAGTTCCATCCGATCATAAAAATCAGGATAGTATACCCAGAGGAGATTAAAACGAAAGCCCTTTTGGTAATAGCGAGGGCCGGGATCACCCCAGAATCTGTCGGCATTAAGAAAAATGATGTGATGCCTGTGACGTAGGTATTCCTCGCGGTGGTGATAAATTTCCATGATGAAGGGGTGCAGTACTACCGCAAATAGATCATTGCTATTCGAATCAGCTTAACAAGTACTTTTTCAACTGGGTCGCCGGAGGCATACCAGGTTGTGCGTAGTTTCGTTGACCAAATCAGCAGGGAGTTTAACCTTTGAGCACTAATGGATATTGCGCTTCATTCTAGAGGATTTCTGGGGCTGATCTTCTAGCTCCTGCAGAAGGGAGGGGGAGAATATGCTCTGATATTCCCAGCGAGGGCTACCAGAGAAATAAGCCATATGCCAAAAAAAAATTAGCGCATATCTAGGATTCCCACAAGCAGGTTTCAGATCTTTCACATGACCTGCTGTTTGAATAGGGGCGCCCAACCTCAAGCATAACCTTATCTTGCACGAAGGCATCCTAGAATACAAAGCTATTGGAATTATTTTGTTGATATCCACGTACCTTGGATCCCCATTGGCCAAACCCCGCACTGATCTTGCATGGCTCCAAGTGAGCATCCGATTCACCCCATAGGTGAGGAGGGGCACTTTGTTATGGGTGAGGCCTGGGAGTTGGGCACTCACTAGCATATCCTATAGGCTGTAGGGCAAGTAGCCTACTTGGCCAAGTAAGTAAAAGTCTTGCCCACTGGGATGGAACAAAAGTCTATTCATGATAACAAATAAATATTCCCATGATAATATATATAAAAAAACCCCATAGGTTATGCTATTCACAGCCCACTACGAATAATTGTACAGCCCCATCCCATCTAAGCTAAGCTTAATTCAACCCAACCCACAAAACCCGACCGACACCCCCATAAAGTTAAAAACAGTTAAAAGGGTTACATATATATAAAAGAAACGGCCAGACGCGCCAGATCCCATTAGTAGGGGACTTGTTCCAGAATAAGATGGAAAAAGGAAGGGAAAAAAAAGCCATGAGTGAAAGAAAGATGCAATAACACTCCGTATAAAACACCTTTTTTTTTTGTGTAGCCGAAAACTAAAGTTGTTTTAGAAGGAAAAGCGAAAATAAGAAAAGTGCAATAAATCAATAGGTAGGTAGGTAGGTATATATAGGCTATCACGGCGATGACGGTGATGGCGAAATGACAGTGAGTGACCGAAACCCTGACTAAAAAGATTATGTTATCAAAATAGAAATGTGACAAGAACAAAAGGGCCAAACATGATTTCAAGCAAGAAACGAACGACGGGTAGAGAAGGTTGGGACATCCAAACTCGATACTAGTACTTGATTTCTTTTTCTCTTGTGCGATATTGGCTTTAGACCGGGGCTACTTTTGTTAGAGTTCAGCCCAAACAGTGCTATACCGAAGGCACTTTAAAAGGGAAAAGAGAAAATAAAGAAAGCAATTTTCTGGATCAATCCCATCAACTCGTCCCCTTTCTATGGAAAAAAAACCCCCAACCTTACTCCCTCCACCGCTTGGTAACCATGAAATGTGAATGAATAGTGATGGGGAAGAGAAAATCGATTGAATGTACTTAATTTTTTGGAGGGGTAAGCGTCTTATCGTTGCTTGAGGATGATGAGATTTCTCGGATGTTATCGTTCGGATTTAATGACGGAGGAGCCAGAGTTCCATCCTGAGACTCCCCACGAGATGGGAGCCTTGTAGCGCCCTCCTCGTTGGGCTTCTCAATGGGTGACCAACCACCGATACTACCAGCCACAATAGAAGGCACCATAGCAGCTGCAGCGAAGGCCGAGTTTGACCTTGACCGTCTGCGGCGCTGGGAGCTTGGAGAAGGTGGTGGAAGAGTGCCGTCCTCGGCGGCATGAATATCACCCTTAGATCCACCATGACGGAAGATGTGCGAGAAGCTCTGCTTCACATTCTGGCGGCTAAACTTGAGCTGGTTAAGGCGACCACCACGAACCATCTTGAGGAAGGCAAGCTCCTCACGAACGGCCTCGATTCCCTCGTTCCATTGGAAACGATCTTGGTTGCCAACATAGATCTTACCGTTCTCTTTCTTGCTCATCCAGTTGGGTAAGATTTTAGCGAAGACTTGATCCGGAATCAACCTGATGACAACGGCCACAGGAATTGAGATGGCTCCGAGAATAATTGAGATACCCCATTGGACGCCGTTGAGCTTTCTAACACCGAAAGCATCGCCACCAACGAAAATAATCATCACTTGTCCACCGACCATAACAAAGTTGATACCAATGAAGAACCAATTGTTCTGGACACCCTCAAAGATATTAAAATTATTGTCAAGCCGGCGATTACTACACAAATGTTAATACCATTTCAAGAGAAAGAAAAGGAGGAACCTACTTGTACTGATTGAAAATCTGCATCCATACGAACGTGTTGAAGACCAACGTTTTGAGTTGCCTTGCCTCATCCGCAGTATTATAACCCAAAATATTCTTACCGGCGAAGTTGAGAACAAACGTAACAACAAGCTGATAGACAGCCTGGCCAAGAATCATCTTCCACATGGTAATAGTGATCAAGGGCGCCGACTTAGGATCCGGTTCGCGACCAAGAATTGCACGAGTAGGGGGATCAGTAGCCAAAGCAAGTGCAGCAAAAGTATCCATGATGAGGTTGACCCAAAGAAGTTGAACAGCGTTCAAGACAGAACTCTCATCATTAGAAGCAACAGCGGAAACGAAGGTTAGAAGCACGGCGGTGATATTGACAGTAAGTTGGAACTACCATTAAATGTCAGTTATCGCCACTTATCGGCATGAATCATGAAATCTCACCTGCAAGAACTTCTTGACAGCATCGTTGACAGCTCTTCCCCACATGATGGCCTTAACAATGCTAGCAAAGTTGTCGTCCATAAGAATGATCGCGGAGGCCTCCTTCGCTACCTCGGTTCCAGCAATGCCCATAGAGAAACCAACATCTGCCATTTTCAAAGCCGGACCATCGTTAGTTCCGTCACCAGTCACCGCAACAGTCTCGCCAAGCTCCTTAAGTCTGCGAACTAAAATTCTCTTATCTTCAGGGCTGGAACGAGCGAGTACTTGTAGACGAGGAATTATCTGATCCATTTGCGACGCAGAGAGCTGCCGGAATTTGGGTCCCTCCATAACGAAGCCACCAGGAGTATAAATTCCACATTCGGTAGCAATGGCCTTAGCAGTAATCAAGTTGTCACCAGTAACCATGCGAACAAAGACGCCAGCCTTCTGACACTCAGACACAGCATCCGCAACACCATCACGAAGCGGATCCTGAATACCAACGACGCTCAGGAAAACCATATCTCCAAAGACATCATCAAATTCAACCTGAGATGGATCATCAGCCACTGTTCGAGACTTCTCCGGGGGCCAGGAAGCGAAATCGCGGTAGATTAGGCCGATGGTACGAAGAGAGCGGTTGGCGTAGTTTGAGATAATCTGGTTCAAAGTCCTCGCGTTCTCCTCCGTGAGTTGTGATTCCAATACCTCCGACGCCGAAATGTCATTAACAATCCGAGTACACTTGGCCAAAAGAATCTCAGAGGCACCCTTGACAAACATACGATATTTGCCGCTAGGTAGTTTAATAACAGAGCCCATACACTTTCTTCCGGAATCAAAGGGGATAAGTTGAACAATTTCAGAGTTAGAACGCTCCTCACTGACCGGCCCCATGCCCAAAAACTCTCGCGCAAATCCAAGCAAAGCAGTCTCGGTTTTGGATCCAATAAAAGTTACCTCGCCATTCTCCTCGCCCTCGAAAGCCGTAGAGTTGATAACAACCGACTGGCGCAGAAGATCCTTAACCAGGGGAGACAGCATAGAAACAAATTCGGCAATTGAAACATCCTCTCGAGAGTCCGCAGCGATCAATTCGTCCTTCGAATCCCCCTTGATTGACGCCGTAGGGCTCTTGTCACCAAAACGGGCAGCCGTCCCCAAAGTCCCTGCCACCACAGTCATCTTGTTCTGTGTAAGTGTACCAGTCTTATCGGAGCAAATTGTCGTTGCGTTTCCCATTGTCTCACAAGCACGTAGGACACGGACAAGATTGTTATCTTTCAGCATGCGAGTGGTTGCAAAAGCCAAGGCAAGTGTAACAGCAAGCGGAAGTCCCTCCGGCACAGCAACGACGACGACGGTGATTGCCGTAATGAGAATGCGCATGAAACTCTGACCCTTTTCAGATGGTGTGTCATTACTGTTCCGAAGCTGAACCAGAAACTTGATTAACAGAACTATAAACAGAAGTAACGCGGAGCTGAGACAATTATTAGCATTCGGACGTATAGCGGGAATATCAATAACTCACGCTCCACCAAGCTTGGCAATTGCTTCAGCCAAGTTGTTAAGCTTCATTTGCAAAGGTGTAGCCTCAGTTTCCTCTCTCAGTGCCATCATGGTTTTGCCAAAACTGCTGTGAACACCAACATTTGTGACCATAAAAGTACCAATACCCTCAAGAATTTTGCTGCCAGATACAATGAAACAATCCAACTTGTGAACCCCAGGATCATTAGCCTCAATCTTGGCCATAACCTCATCGGCAGCAGTTTTCTTCATTTGATCCGATTCGCCAGTAGCAGAGGCCTCGTCGGCCTTGACATTGTGGCCTGAGATAAAGATACCATCCGCGGGGATGAGATCACCAGGTTCCATATGACAAACGTCGCCAACAAGAAGGTCGTAAACAGAGATCTGCTGAGATCTGCCAGACCGTATAACCTTAACAAAGCGATCTTCTTTCTACAGGTCATAAAAAATCGTGTTAGTGGGATCTTACAAGACCTCTAGAGACAAAAAAAGACTACCTTTTTATTCAACTTGACGAATTGTCTCTCTTTCTGGTAGTCATTTCCGGCTCCTACGACAACGACAATGATAATAGCCACCATAATAGCCACACCTTCTACCCAGTCAACCTTAGCACCTTCACCCTTCTTGTGTTGGCCGCCAAATGTTTGGTACAGCCCCAAAGCCAGTGAAATTACAGCTGCGCCTGACAACAAGAGCAGTACCTTATCCATAAAGGCGATCCACATCAACTGGAAGATGTTCTTAGTTTTCTTTACGGGTAGCCGATTATCTTTGAAAACACGCTTTCTCTCTTTAAAAGCATCGCTCTTCAAATCCCCCGCATGCGCAGTCCCATTTGTGGTAGTCGGCGCGAGCGGGGCTTCCCTTGAAGCATGCTCTCCACCATCCCCTGCCTGATGATTAACTGCTTGTTCAAATGTTACTCTTCCATCGAGTGATGTTTCGTCAAGACTTAAACCAGCTCTCCTATCAGTCCGTAGGCCAATCTCCAAACCCCGAAGACCTCCCAATGCTTTCAGCGCCGCATGACTCTTTGGCATATATAATCTCCCCAGTTGGCCAGGAGTGAATGCAAAAGTATTATCTTCAACAATAAATTCGGGATCATCGGGCTTGTAGGGCCTAAGCGGGTCCTCGTCCTCATGAAGCGATTTACCGGCCGTTGTTGTGCCCGAAATTACAGGTTGACCCGGGACCAGGGTCACGTCTCCCTCGGACGAAGGGGTCTCGATAGAGTTCCCGCGTGAACGAGTCCCAGGGACTGCCAGGAACCCGCCATCGCTCTGCACCTTTGTTGATTTGTTGTCATGCTGAAAATAGTAAATAGTCAACAGTTAGCAAGTGCAAAAACGTAATCAAAAGGATAATGATAACAATTGCTCGTAGTTACATGTCAGCAGAGGTCGACTTACTGGATTATTATCAGTCATTGTCATAGATGGAGCTCTCTCACTGGCTGGTGCTGGTGGGCTGCCTTCTGATATTTGTGATGGATTAACTTCTTCCTGCCCCGTTGACATTGGGGAAAAGTAGAGTTGAAGTTGCCTCTCGGGGGGTGGCCGAGGGGTAAGCCCGATAGAGAACTACACCAGCCACTCTGGGAGTGCCCCAAACACAAAGAAAGAAAAAAAAGACAGGACTAGGGCGTGTGAATGGAAGGAAAGCAAAAAAAGAGCGCAATGGTCGACCTAGCAGGCTTTGCTACAACACGGAGAAGCGTGTTTGGAGTCAATCCCAAAACGCTAAGCACCTCGAAGCCCACCCCAATGCTGGAAGTAGCAGGAGGGGGGAGAGCGGAGGGTATTATGGCAAGCGTGGTGCCTTTAGTGCTACCAACAACTCAAAGAGCGACGTGTAGGACTGACGATGTCGTGGCAGTAGTTTGTGAGCAAGAGTGGTCAAGTATGGGGAAACAATAGAAGTGATCCTTCGATGCAAGTCTCGTCTGCAAGTAATGTTGGCACAAAAGAAAAGAAAAGAAAAAAAAGGACTGTCTCAAAAGGCACTCCCGATAGCCATAGAATCTTTTTTCCTTCCAGACCTCACTTCGCCCCTTTCCCTACTGATTCAATGGCAGTTTTCGAAAGGAGCGTGGACTGGTGTTGAGAAAGCAAAGGATGTGGGGGGGGGGACAAAGGGAGAAGAGAACAATTCTGAACGGGCAGCCGCCTGTGGCATTCTACCGTAGCCCACGCCTTCTACTCATAGCAGAGGTCAAGAAGTGCTAGCACGAGTGCTCGTCCTGTATCGCTTGGCCAAGATCTTCTCAAATGAACTTGCACTGCCCCAACCAAGAGGCAGGGTATGCTCGCCATCTGGCATGGGAATTTCCCGGCACTCAATTTCAACGGCCGAAACACCCCTGGCGCCTCGCTTAATTCACCAAACTGGGCCGAGCTCAGAAGTCCAAGAAAATCCTCTTAGGCTTCTAGATCTAATGCACCCCCTAACAGATCTCAAAGAGGGAAGCAAAAAAAAAAGGCTACTCTTAACATAAAAAACGGATGAAAAACAGAGAAAAAAAACAGGAGCTTCATGAAGACTCTGAGAAATACAAATAATAACAACACTTGAAGCCAAGCCAACTAGATCGAATGAGGGACAAGGGGTTAAACGGAGCCTGCTCCGTCGACACTTTACTTTTTCCGCTTGGCGGAGAGCATGACCGCGACAAATGACAGTGCGTGCCACACGATCATTGAGCAAGTCCTTGCATCGGCAGCTCTGCTCTAGCACCAAGAAACCGCCCAGGCCCACTTCCACAGTTTGGAATTCACCAGGCATTCATTACTCGACACCAGAATCACCTCGTCCAGACGCTACAACAATCATAAACAAGACCTATGTCATACTAGAAATGAAAGAAATGAAATGAAAAAAAAAAAAAAAAGTGAACACTTCATCATCACAAAAGGGTTATTTACCGTACAGTAGAACAGGCTTGAGAACCATTCCTCAAGCCAAGAAACGAGAGATGTTCGCTTTGTGACCGCAAACATCTTGCGATCAACTGCCGGTACCGTGCAGTATAATTCTCGTCGAGATCGAAAGCCTGTCGTCCCCCCCGACCTTTACTTATAGGGATATTTGACTTACTAGCGATAGCTACCAACATGATTCTCCTATCGTGAAGGCTGCTAGAGGAGAGTAATTGCCGTGTTATTCCTGGCGGCTATGCCTTGGGGAGAGACTATTGATTTTGGCGAGTGCAACAACCAACCTGAATGCCGTGGAATTCTTCCTAAGGCATCGCACGCCATTCCTCAACCGTTTTTGGCGTTTAAGCAACCAATGGATAGATAGAAATTTCTCCTGGCACATACAAGTACCAGTAATTCATCCTACTAATTTTATTTATCTATTCACTTACTGTATTCATTTATTATTTATTTATTTACATCCCCATTCACCTGGCAACAACCTTGATCATTCACACTTCCTTCAAGCCCCCCCGCCGCGCCATAAATTGACACAAGTTGAAAGGGGTTGAGCAGACCAAGCAAGCACAGTAATATGGACAGAAATCCACCACCAATCTCCTCCCCTCTCCAGAAGAATTGAATACTGGTATTATTATTTTTCATTTTTTTTTTTTTTCAAGGAATCCCACAGGACAAAAAATGCATCAGCATATTTTCAACAAGGCCATTTTGCCCTCCCACCCCCCTCCGCCCAAGGATTTTCACATTTTCGCAAGTTTGTCCGTTTGTCATTTGAAGGAATCTTGCCTGTTTGTCAGCCTACCTACCCGATTGCAGAAGAAAGAATTCAAAAAAAAAAAATCCGCACATTGCTGGCCTAACACGTAGATATTCTACGGAATTCTACGGCACGGTACAGTACAGTACTTACGGTTAGGGCCCGAAGGGGGGGAGTTGGAAAGGTAGTAATTGCCTGAATCGGACTTGTCCCGCAGGGGGAATTACCAATTTAATTGAGGAATAAAACATTAGCGTAAGGAGAAAAAAAATTCGATCTTGTGATGTGAGTGAGTGAGTGAAGCGAAACCTAACGCTCAGCAAGGGCAATGCCATGCATTGTGGTTACAGCAGAAATTAGAGGGGTAACCGGGTCCAATATGGTACTTACAGTCATGTCCGCAAAGCTCTGGGACCCTCTCGTATACAAGTACCTCGAGAATGATATAATACCTATCAACAGCAACAGAACAGTAAGAACCCTTTGAATAGCGTTTTTCCTGGAATATCATAAGTTTGTTTTTAACCAAACAATGGAAAGAGAATGCCAGCAAGGGAATATCATAGTATAATAGGTTTGCACTTGGCGAGCTTTTGCGAACAAGAGCTACACGATAACATGGAGCCCCAAAATGGTTTAGCTAAATTTTCCGAGCCATAACTGGCCGGCACAATATTATCTGTGCGCCCCTTCCTTCGGACGGACGGCAAGCGGGAAGATCGATCTAGAGCTGTTGCCAGTACCGGCACCGGTATCGCACTAATTAAGTTACCTGTTACAGGCATCAACCACCCGAATACAGGAAATTAAAACAAACATATGATCGATTGTCCGTGCGCATCAGCGCAACCCTATCTACAGCTACAATTGCAAGATTCAAAGTCGAAGGTTCCCGGCAGAGTGCAGCAACTTGTTACCTACGCACAGTACAGCAAATAAGTACGGTACGGTACACAGTCTCCACTAGGGGCGCACGACGAAACAAACCTGGGCGGGTGACGAACAGGGGTTAGACCATTCCACGGGCAAACAGCGAATTCGTCAAAGCAGGGTAACAAAAGTTTGCTTGTTACCGATCCCTGTTCGTCAGTCGTTCGCCCAGCGGAGGAGACTGTATGGGCAGGACAAGTTACAAGTTATCGATGGGTACAGCACAGTATTATACCATGTTACAAGCAATTCCTTCAATCAGTTTAATACTATTACCTATCCTACCTACCGGAAACTCGTCCAGACAACTCGAAATTCCCAAGTATTACAATCATATGTATGGTATATACCGGTACCCGAAAAAGCGGCACCTCCCCCTTCCCAAACAAAAAACCCCCCGAGGCTGAAAATAAGGTTTCGGATCTGGCCTGCCAAGACATCATTATCATCATCATTCCCCTCAACTTCGTCCTTATCTTTTTTTTTTCTTTTTTTCACAAATTCTAATAGAAGAAGAAGATTCCAAAGCTAACAGGCTCAATTTCGTCATGCTATTCTAGAAGACACGGAGGGCATCACGAGATGCAATTGTCGTGCTGTTCTTGTTTCAGGTTTAGCCTAAGGTTAGCCACTCCGGTAGGATACGGAAGGTCTAAGTGTTATTATTATTCAGATGCATTGCTTTCTTTTCTTTTCTTTTCGATATATTTAGCTGGCAAGAAGGCTACGGTCCAGTTTGTGAAAGTATCATAGATAGAATAATTGGGCGCAACACTTGTTCCAGCCCTGCTATACCGGTATTTCGTATCGGTACCTACCTACCCACCCATCCATCAACCTGACAACAACAGAAATATTTAAAACAAAAAACCTCCCATGATAATGGAGGCATAGCATGATATTTGCTATTACACAATCACTCCATCATTGCATTACCTCACAGCCTCAATTTCACATGTCCTTTGTTTCATCCATTATTCCAAAAAGCCAAAAACAGCGCATAGAACTTGGCCGAGTGACATACCATGACTGCTAGACACCACACCGTCCACCCAGACCAGGGCAACAGTGGGGACGACCAATCACGACCTCCCCCACCAAATATTGAGGCAGTGCAAACTGCTCGGCCAATCAGGAGAGCACAACACTCCTCACAAATAGTCACTCGGCGAATAAGCGTCAAGGTGAATGTCCCCTGGGCCACCGTACGGCACCGGGAACTCAAAGTGTGCGACACACCTAGTCTAGACAGGGCGTCGGAAAACCCACCTCGAGGAGAAACGTGTCAATCCTCTACCACCAGGATTATTTCGAAATATGGATGGGGGAATCAATCGGAGAAGGGCCCTCCGAGGTTTGGATTCTCTCTCTCTCTCTCTTTCAAAGGGAAACATGGGGCTTTGGTCGAGTAGACTGTGGGAGTAATCTATATGGGAGGTATGACGTGATGGGCGATTTTAAACTTCGTACAAAGCTGCTGACTTAGGACCAGATGAAAATCCACTGTCATTGTGCTAATATAGGGGGCTAGACACTACCTCATACCTTGCCTCCTGTGTTTGTGAATCCATGGATTTTGGAGTGTTTTTGCGGAGAGAGGCCGGGCCTCTAGATGTCGTATGCTATGCGAGTGCTAGGGTCTTCTGTGATGTATTTGGAACCACGTATCAAGTATGGTATTGCGCGATGGGGGTGTGTGTGCGTGTGTGTGAGGTTCCTGAATTTTGGTATATTTATGAAGGGGATGGAAAGGCGGTGAGGGGTTGGATGGGGCCGACTTATGTCTCATGAAGATTGCGGGGATGGGCGAGGAAGGTTCCTGCACGAAGTTCTAGAGCTCAGTCAATGGGTAGATGGGTGGGTCAAAGTGGAGTGAAGACAGCGGATTGTGCTACAGACCAAGTCAGGCCATGGACTTGTTTGTGATACTTTGCATTGTTCGATTGTTGTATGGTATTGTGTTCACTCTGTACGGTAGCAGGCGTGCGCAGAGACTGCACTGCACTGGGAGATGTTCTAGAGGAGACTGACAACCCCACAGCACCGTATTGAAATATGATATCATGTATGCATGCATCCATGCATGGTAGGGATAGCGCTTGCACTGTTAAACACCCCTAGTCGTATTTTCGTATGCATAGCATAGCCCGCAGTGATAAACATTACCAATATATCTGTGCTGTAGGTGCGCACCCCGCAGGAGAAGGTATCAGCAGTCGTTCGCCCATTCATCGACTCTGAATCTTGATGCAACGTTGTTGCGACAACATCTATTATGTGGGATAGCTCTATCTATGTGTAATGTGTACATATAGGGTGGTATTATGTCTTCTTCGGCCTTCTATCGCTCATTTGTCCGCCCACTGGCTCACTCACTGTGCGAATCTCAAGCCCGAACTTCTAATTTTTTGTCTGGGATGATTTTCTTGAGTGTCTGTTATGAATGGTATACGTCAGTTGAGTAATTCATCCGAATGTGTTATCTATCGTATGACAGCAGTTGGATAGAGATAACAGAGAACTCACCGCTGCTTGTTTCGGCTCAATCATAAGCGCACTAGCTTCTACAAGCACACTCGGCTCCTCGCCTTCCCCGACGAGAGTCTCGATCCCCCCCTCTACCCACGCCTTCCTTCCCTCAACTTTCACAGTCTTTGCCCTCAGGACGACATAGCTCCCCGCGGGACTCGGTTTGCGATAATTCACTGTCAAGCTGGCGGTCATTGCGATCTTATTTGGCAAAGCCGCGAAGCAACACCTCGCGAGCCCCTCGTCTAGCATTGTTGCAAGCATACCTCCGTGAATGTACCCCGGATGTCCGCATAGCTGCTCACCCAGGTAGAACACTTGCACTATGCTCTTTCCGCCGTCTTCTACGAATGTGAGTGGTGGGACTACGATCTTTCCTGGGCCTGCGAGAGTGCCTGCGGTGAAGGAGAGGTGTTTGTATTTATCCGCGATTTTCAACGCCGGCCGGGTTTCGCTAAAAGCGGGGTTTGATCGTAAAGAGGTGACGAGTGGGTGGTTGGAGATATGGTTGTTTGCTTCTATCTCTTGGGGATCTGTAGGTGTGTATACTTGCAGGGTCTCCTCATCTGTGAGGGCGATATATCCCTGTGCAGCCATTATGTAACTGTAGGCTGTGAGGATAGTTATAGTAATGCCTGAAAGGAGCCAAATACTGGGGCGTATGAGTGTTGCTTCTTTAACTCTATCGGAGAACTTTTGGTCTACAACAAATTATTAGGTTGCCCCGATGTTTGCTATCAGGGGGAATGAGCAAACTCACAGGATGATTTCTCAATAGGCTTAAAAGCTTTAGTAGTAGCAAAGCGTAACGTAGGAGTAGTAATGGCAATGGCAGTAGGAGAGTATCGTGGGGGTGAAATCAATGGCACAGAACTTCTAAATGCCCTGCCCACCAGAGCAGGAGATCTATTCAATATAACCATATTCTTTCCTTGCCCCTTGGGAGAACCACACCTATACCAAAGCCAACGTCAACACCTTAGGGGCCGGGGTCTGACAAACGCGGCAGAACGGGTGAACTTTTTTTCCTTCGGTGATTCGTAATTCCGCCGAGCTCGAGAAAAAAGTTCCCAACGATCGAGCAATGCCTGTCGACTTTCCCAAACAGGAGAGGAAGAAGGAAAAAAAATTAAAATCCTCTAGAGTCTAGAAAACACGGCTGCAATCCAGGAGGGGATTCCTAGACCGTGGGGCTATGTGCGAGGGAAGGGAAGAAAACAGGTGCGGGATGAAAAATGGCCTTTGCGGGAATACCGGTAGGTTGAGGTGTCTCCGCGTCTGTTGGCTGAAAATGTGAGTTGCCTCGGTTCTTGCTGATCTTCTGCTAAATTTCGATATTGCCAAGACGCACTAGCATGTGCTCGTGTCTCCAAGCCAAGAATTGGTACCGGCACTCATTTGCACTTTCTATGCGCCTGTTCGTAGCGAGCGAGTAATCAGAGCGCTGAACCGAGGATTTTTCGCATGGGGGAGATGGTGCTTGTACCGAGGCGTTTTCCGCGCCTTTCGCTTTCGCTCTCCGACCCCGGTGTCGAAGGCGGGGAGGCGTCTTGCAGTAGAAACTCTGGACAGGATCTGGTAAGTTTAGCCAGGTTCGGATATGTTACCCAGAAAAGTTCTTTATGGTGAATTTTTCCCTCCTTAGAAGGTCTCCCACTTCTGCTTTTGCGTCTTGATGCACTTGTTACTCTGCGTTTCTACTGCACTTATGATATCTAACGGATTGTTTATTGGCCGTGTTTCACTGCTACATCACGCAGGCACGGAATCCATGCTTTAGGAAAAATGCTGCAGGGGAAGAGAACAAGCGGGGCGATTTCAAGTTGTAGGGGTGGTTGCAGCAAGATATCGACCACGTATGATAGGGCTTCGGTGGGAAGATGTCGTTGGTGGAGTCGCCGTGGGCTGCTGCGCTCGACGTAGCCCATCGGGAAGCGAGTGACTATCTGTGCGGATACAGGCATGGAGCTAGCCAACTGTCTGACTTGTGCTTGCATTATCTGCAATGTTGCCTTTCAGTGATACAGGAGAGTGTTGTCCTTGTTCTCTTTGTTGTCCTTAGCTTCTCTTTAGATATCGAAGGGTTAGGAAGGGTGCCCTATTTACTTAGTTTTGATATCCTGATAAGGCTTGCATTTGGATAACCGGTTGTTCATGAGCGGCAAGTGAGAGAGTATACCGGTACCGGTAATTGTTTTGCCCCCAGCTCATACCTATCGCTAAAGCCTCTCTTGGCGACAGAGTGATGCCCTATGATTCATCCGGGAGGAAAGGAGCCATCATCATCAATAGTCAATCGATTGGGCACAGCACTGTTTCCACGGCCAGATTCTACCCCGACATGTATTTTTCCCAACTGCTAATTGTCGATTGTTGAATTTTATTAGATTTTTTTTAATGAAATTGAGAAAGTTCCTGTACTCGTGCCAAGGTTGTGGCTCCACCACAACCCACAATCGCTCGCTGGCTCGCAACCGTGGGCACTCTAAAGAGTGCCTGACAGCTCAACGGTGATTTACAGCTCAACGGTGATTTGTGGCTTAGTATAGAAGCCCTGCGATGCAACCCCAACCAGGAACTCAAAATGCAAAGAAAAGAGCTGAGTGGGGCGTAAGCCTTTGCTTATGGTGCTGAGATAAAGGCATACCGGTATGTCAGAGGTGAATGTGGTATCTGGACCTATAAAAAACAAAACTCTAAGCTAATAACTGCAAGTATCAAGAGAAAGGCAAAGTTAAGTAAACAAAATTGTTTATAAATTAAACTATTAGCAAGTATCTTTTAGACTTATGATAGCATCTGATAATCTACTGTATTGTTTCTTAAACTTGAATAATATACATGGTGATGCTGATAGTCCATAGCCCTTTGAGAGTCCCATCAATTTTTACAATAATACAGTCATATTCCAAAAGTTCTCACACCCCTCCTGGTACTGTGACGAAATTTCACAGCTAATGTAATAGCCCTTTTATGTTACAGTACCAGCCTGAGCAGAACTTTTTGAACGCAGCTGTACAGTGTGGGATATTCTTTACCCAGACCCTAGGCTCATGTTGTATTCAGCCACAAATTCACGCTAAGCCACAAATCACCGTTGAGCTGTAAATAACCGTTGAGCTGTCAGGCACTCTTTAGAGTGCCCACGGTTGCGAGCCAGCGAGCGATCGAGGGTTGTGGTGGAACCACAACCTTGGCACGAGTACCTTTCTTTGTATGACATATCAGGGATGGTACCTCTTAATAGTACAAGGCACAGGGGGGGTGTTTTCGCATACCCAGTTTGTGACCTCACCAATTTTCTAGTGTTTTTTTGCTGGTCAGCCACTTTGGTGTGTACGAAAACACTCCCCCTGGGACTTGTAATAGAATAGCAAGAGCCTTTTAGATAACTGTTTTCCGACATGCCTAGGAATACTGTGAAATTTTACCACAATTTGTTTTATTGGATAGTGGAAAGAGGGGCTAGCGTGCTAAGGGCTCGTAGTACTTAAAAGGGTACGGGAACAGTATGTGTGCAGTAATTGAAAGAGTGCTCTGTGTTAGCACTCTAGCTCTAACGAGGCCTCGGACGAAATTTTTGATTCAAGGGATTGAGCGAGGTAAACCCGAATCAGGAAAAAGCAAGACAATTAGAGTACAGATTAGTTCAATGCCCAAGCTGTATTCGCTATCGAGTCGCTATCAAACCACAATACCGCTCTTCTATCGTAGCTTAGCTTAGGGAGCTCGCCCTTCCCAACTTTCCAACCAACCCACTCAGCCGCCGTGGCATAGCAGAGCCTAGAACTTTGAACCAATCACGGACACACCCTCTGGCGGAAACAACGAAATAAACTTCAACCTACCCTGTTAGATCCACACCTCATCTCAACCTCATCCAATCACCTTGTAGTCTCGTGATCTCTCGAAGAGATACTAAATTGGGGCTCAGGCACAGAATTTAGCCTGATAAACATCTCATTCAAGAACTCACGCGCACACTGGGCGCAGTTATAATACCGGTATAACAACTTGGACCATCCGTCCGTCCGTCCGTCCAGTAGAAATGTTGTATTGGCGTTCTCGAACCTCTGGAAGGAGAAGCGGCTGAAGTTTATGGAGTAGGCAGAAAAATCGCCTGAGGGATGAAGTCTTCTGTAGCCAATGGGAACATTATATGGGCTCACTAGGGCAACGATTGGAGTTCTGGATAGTGGTTCGAAATGAAGGCGATTTGACTTTGCGGTGAGTTAAGCTTGGTTAGTGCGCTGATTTAATTGGACTTCATTGAGTTTGCTCTTATGATGTGGTTCAAACTGCGCATAGTCATTACCGGTATATGAGGATGTCGGCCTGGTGCAGGGTACTCGACCACAGTGCTTGGGCATGATATCTGCCACATCTTGGAATTGGACCCAATGCGTTAGCGTATGTTCACTGCAAGGCCGGAGCACTAGTGGCTACTTTTGTCCCGTATCAGCTATGATACTCGAGTATGATAAATTTCCGTGGATAGCTCACCCCTCTAGCAAGCGAAATGCCACCCAACCCCCCAAAATTTATTCACTATTGTAGTCTGTTATTAGGCCTGCACCGCCTACGCTGCTGTACGCTGTTCAAGGGCAATACCACACCGAAGCTCATCACATGAGTAAGACATTCACTACCGGTAAGATAGATAGTCCCTGCGTCAATTGGTTCAAATCGCCCGAGCACAACGCCCTACCGGTGCCATGAGGGTACGTGAAATTCCTCCAAGAACCACAAACGGGATAACACGAGGCACAATGTTTCAAACACGGAGAATTCCTCTACCTGTGGTGGTCATCAACTACATAGCCCCCCCTCTCCACGACACTTGTACTAACTTTATAAGTGTACTCGAGTACGGCATTCAGCGGATTCAGGATAACTGAGTGCTGTGGCTGTGGCTATGCTATATGAAACCAGCCTTTGCTATTTATTATAAACTTCCGACAAGCACTTTTTCTCAGGTTCACACTAGGGGGGCATGGGATTTTGCAGGTTGTTCGTATATCCTTGTCCCTTATCCGCTGTAAGTAAGGCTCCAAGAAGGACGTTACTTCCGAAGTCATCTCGAGGAAATGTGGTATTAAATGTAGGGTAGAAACTTATTGGTTGTGATAACAGTATGAGCTATGACTTAGCCATCGGTGTGTAGTGTGCTCGTAATGTCAAGGCGTTTTTTAAAAGGACTGGGATTGCATAAGGCCAAAATTTGGCCCTTTTTCTCTTGGATCTTGGGGGTATGTAATGGCAGTTCTTTTTGAAAGCGCTTCGACGCTACGAGTAATCGTAGGTTATGGTACTTAGGGTATATATACCATAGGGCTTGGGATACTTGGACCTCACGCTGGGACGTCCAAAATTCCTCTCTTTGGATAAAGGGGGAATCACTTCGGAAAAAACTTGGGACAAATAGGCTGGAGAAAAAAACACAACAGACCTTACCGGGGGAGGAACCTCTGGCGTCCTAGCCTGAGGTTCAGTAATTCTGCCGGTAGTTCTTGCGGCACAGGATGGGAAGTAAGGGCTTACTTGAACCGCCTGATACCGGTACCAGCATTGTACTGGTCTATTTCCCACCAATCACTCACCGTCGGAACTCCTGGGTACTAGATAGCTGCCGAACCTATAAGTTGCTAGAGTGTAACAAATTTCCCTTTACTCGTAGCAGGCAAGAAGTGCCCAAAAACAGGGCTTCGCAAATACAGTCGCAGCCCTCTATAGCAGACGGCTAAATTCTGACAAACTTGTTTGGTACGATAAGTGATTCGGGACAATAGGTCAGGTTTTGGCATAAAGAAATTTAGGACTCTCGGAGGTTCGTACGGGACAGCGAGGTATCTGGGTTATCGAGATCTGGGATAACTTAGCGGAGTGTGGCTGTGTGTTATGGAGGAGGTGTATAAAAGAATCTGTGAATATCTGAACGTCGATATAAATTCACAACCCCTGTTTTTAGGTAGTTCTTGCCTGCTATGTGCATACACAATACGTCCTTGTTGAATACAGCCTGGCCCGGTAAAGAATAAGATAGAAACTCATAGGCTTATCTGCTTGTATCATATTAAACCACTATCTCGCCATGTGCCAAATTATCTCCCGCAAGGCATTATCTAGCACCGAAGATACGATTGCACCCTAAATCTTCACTGAGATATCCATCTCGGACTGCGACCTCCCTTATGTTCCGGTTTGCATCATGGGCGGCCTAACACCCCCCAACCCGCAATCCGTTTGGCAAACTTCACCAGCAGAGCTGGCCGGACATTGTGTTTCTTAGCAATGTTGCACGATTGCACATGCTTGTGATGTTTACATTATGATAGGTCCGGCAGTTGCATTGACAACGTGATTGGGGATGAGTGTTTTGTGATAGGCTGTGTATGCGTCGAAACTTTTTTTTTTGATGTGGTGGAGTGAGCCACCGACTGTGTCGGTGAGTGCGGGTGGGGACTGCTATATGGGTCAAGATATTTACTGGCGTTAGGAGTGGAGGAGAGGGTAGGCTGGGTTTGGGTTCGGGGTGATCCTAATGTCATTCAAAGGCGTTGAGTGACATTAATCGACATGAGGGCGATGGGAGGGAGGGGCACTAGGGATATCGTGAGATTTACACGCCTGGCGTCAGGCTTGGCTCTTAAGTTAGGTAGACGAAATATAAATCAAAAAGGGATCAAAAAAAAAACCAGAAGTATCACCAGCACAGCAAAGAGGCGCGCTCAACAGGCACACATATCCTCTGGTTCATTCCATATCCTGTTTGTTGCGGATCACCCCCAAACTCGAAAATCCTACTCTACCTCTTTAAACCAAACCACCAGCCCCGCCTTCCCAACGCCCACCCCTTCACTCCCAGGCGAGACTCTGAGCATCTTATTAAAATACCTGTCTACAACCCTCAACCCCGGCTTAATCCACCTGCCACCTTCTTCCTCTTGTTCGAACCTGACGTTCTTCTCTCTAAGGACCGGGAAGACGAAGAGTCTGTACTCGATTTCAGCTCTGGAACTCGGCAATAGCTGGACGAGGATCTGCTTAGGGCCCGAGAAGGCGAATGCTTCATTGGCTTCCATCAGCACGTTGAAGGTTAGGAAGTAGTTGGTTGGGTTTTCGAGGGTGTAGCGGACTATCAGTACGTTTGGGGGAAGTGGCTGGGTTAGGATTGGGGATGGGTGGATCAGGGCGGCAAGGACACGGGGCTCAGATGGCGGGACAGGAAGGCGGGGGACTGGGAGGATGGTAGTATTTAGGGGGGTGGAGGGGAGGGAGTCACGGCGCCAGTGGAGGATTAGGGTTACATCGATTGAGGCCGCGGATCGATCCTCCAGGGAGCGTTTTTGGATGTCAAGGGTGAAGGGGAGTGGAGTAGGTTTTGCTTGGCGGAGGACTAAAGGGAAGCGATTGCATTAGCATTTGACGGGAGGTAAAATCTGAGATGAAAGAAGAGGGGGAGAAAGGGGGAGGTTATACGTAATGATTCTTTGGGGTTTTCATCTGGTATCACTCGGCAAACTGCACCTTCTCCACCGCTTTCCACAGCATGGATTGGAAGCTCCCAGTTCTCAACTACCACCGCGCCTCCTCCAGTGGTGGATAGCGTAACTGTTAGGCACCATCGCTGGATGATACCGAGGACCCTTTTTCCATTCTCCCATCCAGTGCCTTCTCCCAGAGAAAAGTAGTCTGGCCACGGGTCTGGATGTACTCGGGGAGAGAAGTCAAAGGCTGTGGAGAATGGGTTGACGATAGGCATTTCGGCCATAACGCTTTTGTGAATAGGGGTATCTGGATCGGAGACTAGATGGTAATGAGCGGTTATCTCAATTGCGCAGTCGGCAGGTATTGATGGTGATGGGAAGCATATTGTGGACTTGGTTGGGGGTGCGGATGGAGAAAGTTTGCCCAGTGGATGTAGCGATGCTGTTGCTGGCTCTTCTACTCCATCAGATATCCAGGTTACTGACGGCACTATTGCTCTATGTTAGAGTCGCACGGGATGTTTGCGTTGTGTGTAACTCACGATCGTCATCCACTGGCCATCCAAGGATCCGCAGGCCTATATCAACTATAGCGTCTTCTTCTTCCCCGTTTTCAACCGCCAGCTCGATATTTACGATCTCGTTAACGTATAGCTCACCCTCAACCGTGCTCCTTGCTGTAACTTCTATTTTCGGTGGCCTAGGCATGATGGTCAAAGTACCAGGCTCCTTAGTTCTAAGGGTTTTCTTCTTCAAGGGTCCGTCTTCCTCCCCAACCCACCAAACCCCGGCACCACCATTAGGTGTTGTGTGTGTTAATTTCCTAGTTATTTGATGAACAGATCGTGTGGAGGGCGCATCGACTCTATCGTCATCGTCGTACTCTGTATCTAGCATAACCATGTAGTCTAATTCGAAACCCTCTGTATACATTACAAATGTTGCACATATGGCCTTGGCATCGCCGGCTTCACGAAGGATAGACGAGAACTCGTAGATTCTGGTTTCCCCCGGTGCGAGTGAGAGGTCTGTGTTTGCGACTAGGAAAGATTTGATGGATGTAGGGGAGGGGAGAGGCTCATCGAGAGAGTGATTCTGCTCTTGAACCTTCCCTTTAAGATTGATTTTATTTAATTTCGAGTTTGGCCGTGGGGAAGATGGAGTATGCCGTAGAAGTATGGTTCGAAGATTTCCTTCATAGGATATTTTCAACTCCGAGAAGACTATTGGTGCTGCACTGGCATGAGCATCTGAGGATATGACTAACTGTGAAGTGATGGAGTCTCCGGCGTGGACATTTGGAGTTTCAAAAGAATATGATGCGGTGACTACAGGGAAGCACAATTAGCTTTGCGGTATGTTGAAGTATTGTCATTTGGGTAGGGAGCCTACGGAAGCTAACAACGTCACCTCCACGGACCACCAGGGTAGGCTTGACCTTGACTGTTTCCACGCCTTCTAAAGATCGAGAAAGATCATATCTCCACCCTCTTCGCTCTTTGAAGACAGAACTACACATCAGCTCTAGCTCGGCGATGACAACACTTCCGCCTTCACCAGCGTTACGCCCGCACTGTACAATATTCCATAAAACATCTTCAAGAACATCCCACCATCCTTCTTTTCTATATGTTCGCGCCACAGAACGTAAATCCTTCAGTGCTTCGCCCCAAAGATTTTGGTCCTGTGGCGCTTTGGCTATCTTCAGCTTCGCTATTTGAAGTGCGATCGAGTCTACCATCCGCTTTTGGTGGCGGGAATCAAATTCTCGTCTTGCTAAGGAAAGTAATGATAATTGGGAGGAATTGTGGTCGGTGGCGCTCTCTTCTTGTGGCGGCAGACAGAGATAGAGGTCGTATGAATCGGCACTATCACTAATGGATATTCTTTTTGCTCTCCTCGCCCGTACAGACATAAACTCGGCAGCCTTGAGATAATAAAACCCGGCGTGATGGAGCAGGTCCTGTGGGCCTATTCGCTCACTAACAGAAATCTGCTTCTCGGGTGGTGCATATATCACTGGAGGTTCTATGCCGTCGATGCCTACCCCAAGCATTGGCGTCCGAGGTGAGGCTGGAACAGATACATTGAAAACTGGAAAGTTTCCACTTTGTATTAGTTCACCAAGACACTTGTTCCATCTACTCATCCACGCTGCGAACCCATAGGTTTCGGTTCCCCTCCCTTTACGGTCTAACATATTTGTCATGTGCGCCACATGAGCGCTCCATCGGCGTTTGGCAGCGGTATATTGTTCACCCCAGAGATGGCAACGAATTAGCCTTAGGATGGTAATATCTGCCAGAAGCCTGGCTTGTGTCCATCGGTCGCTCCAGGAGGTTGTTGTTTCAAAAACCTCTGTTAGTAGCTTCTCATATGCCGTCTCATAGTTCCGCACTGCGATATCCATTTCCTGCCGGAATTCTGCGAATATGCCCAATTTGAACTCATAACGGAGGTTCCATGCTTGCTGAGATAATGCCCTGGAGGAGGGTATCGTAGGTGGGGGCACAGAGCCCTTATTACGCTTACGCCGTGAGTGCTTGGATAAGTCACGATAGTACTCTATAGCAAGTGGGTATAATGTGCTCAGGAAATTGAGAGCAAACTGCTGCAGCTCTACTGCGGAGCTATTGGCAGGAACAAAGAAAAACGTAGCATTGGCGATTAGATTAGTTGATCGTTTAATATAACCCAGCCTATCATCAATCCGTGGCGATGATAGAACAGACTTATCGCTCATTAACACAACAGCAAACTTGCTTCTGTGGCCACTGCTTCGAATTTCGTCACCACCTATTGATGCTGAGATTGTAGACCCTGTAGTAGGCGAGAAGTGCTTCTTTGCAACATTGATGGAGGCGATAAGTTCGTTGTCTCTTAAGCTTTGTATATTCCCGTCATTGGACTCGGTGTAGAGCTCATGAAAGCAGACAAATACTGAAGGCAGTAGAAGTTGATGCTTCCGAAGCCATAGATTTGAGATAACACCGTCAGGGTATAGGGGAGAATCGGGAGAGAGTGGGGAGATGGGTGAATGTAGCGCTCGGGTTGGTGGGATTTCCGCTCCAGGCGTCAGATCTCCAGAAGCCGGCGGGGCAGCTTTACGGGGCGGTAAGGTGTAATTCTGGAGATATCTAATTAGGGCATGTCTTATAAGATCAAAAAGAGAAATATCGAAGATTGCTCCACCCTTCCAACAGCTCGTATTCGGAATGCTGGGCTCTTTGCTAACCGCTCGGCACGGCCCGCCCATACTCCAGACGAGGCATCCAATCTCTGGAAGTATTCGAGAAGCTGTACGCCAGCACTAGTGGTAACGGGAGGCAGTTCTGAAGAAGCTTTGAATCCACCATCCTCGAGAAGAGAATACGTGCGAGTCTCGGTCTCGGGCTCGCCCAGACCAGAAAGCACCAGCAGCGGAATCTCATGAGTGAGAAACTCGGCAGGATAGGCGTCCATTGTGGATGCTGTTGACGGGTACAAGGAAGGAAGAGAGAGAGAGAAACCAAGAGGATGGCCCCTTGATTTTGAACGAACAACTTGACTTAGGGAATGGCGGTGATCGGCAGGTTACGGTGATTGTCCGTCGATAGAGCAAGGGCTTTCCCTTGCGCCTCAAGCTACGGTACTTTTTATGGTCTGGTAATCTTAGGTGGGGGAAAGTGGAGACTGAGATGCTCTGCGCATAAGCGTTGACGGCAGAACGCACTGGAGCCGCAGAAAACACGTGCCCGCTGACTGTCTCACTCGTCTTTAGTTGTTTGTCAAATGATCCTCTCTTGTTGATAAACCAGCCCAGTCCAAACCACTAAACACGCAACGCCCTTCGTACAAACAGACCTCGTCCGGCCTTTTTCTATCTTGTCGCCCTGCTTATATATTGCCTGAGCAGCTTAAGCTTCAGTTATGGCAGCAGAGAGACAATACCTCACTGAGACAATAGCGTTTGTTCACCCTCTCCTCTATGCACCCTCTCTTCGCGCTGATAGATTCCAAAGGACTAACCCCTTCATCCTATAGAAACGTGAAAAAGGTTCTTGCAGCGCAGTCGGATGGTGTGTTTCCGCGCTTGAGCCCTATAAAGTACTAGATACTGACTTTTTTAGGGTCTGAATCCGACGACTCGATAGCCTACACATCGAATCGCGGTCGCAAGCTTAAGCGCAAGGCCCGCTTCGTCCACGAAGGAGCATTGAACGATGCCAAAGGGCCGAGGGTCTATAAGAAGGTGTGCAGGCACTTCTTTATAGTGAGGAATGGATAGGACTAACGGCGCGTTGCGGTGTGTGTGTGTTTAGGAGATTGAGTTTTACGGTAAACGGAGGAAGATAATTTACCAGAAGGAGCCTCTCCGGAAACGAAACGACGATTCGGAATCAGATGCTGAGGAGGATAGTGATGATGATACGACGAGTGTGTCCGATGATTTAGATCCTTATTCGGAGATCAGGATTGATAGTATTCTACCTCTCTTGTCGCATTACGCTTGCTCGGGTCCTAGTTGGGTACTAACAGACAGCTTCAGAAATTCTCGCACCATGCGAAAACGCTGCAGATTTACCATCCCATCCCTCCATGTCCCACATATATACTTCACGAACACTAAACGACCTCCTCCAACAATCACTCACGAAACTATGCGAGGAACAAGCCCACACAACGAAGCTAAAGAATTTGCTTACAGTTTTTCTGGGCGACGATCCCTTTGTGAACTTGGAGAAGATGCAATGGCCAGATGAAGACTTTGCTGCGATAGCTCGGGAACGTAGCGATAACCTTCTCCGGGAGCTGGGAGGGCCATTATTGAGCGCCCGTGGGAGTATCTCGAATCCTATAACTACTGCCCCACCATTGGCGCCGGTATTATTACCTCTAGTACCCGTAGCAGCAGCACCGGCCACATCAGCCACTGCAACCTCCCCATCAAAACCAACAACAAATGGCGACTTCCCTACCGCCCCACCCAAAGACCCCATACC